>DWQK01004287.1:0-10586 GCA_018231225.1 Noctuana stator
GTATCGCTCTCCTCTAACTCACTCAAGCGACGTAACCCGTCTATTATGGGCGTCATCACTTCTATATTATCTGGCAGGTAGTCACTCTCAGTTATGGCCGTTTCGTGGGAACTGAAAAAGAAAAATAATAGCGGTTTGGAGAAATAAAATGATATTTTGATCATCTAATGCTTGTTAAGCTAAGAAGTGTTGTATGCACAAAATGGTCTCGTAACACCTTTGTACCTAATCATATTTGGGGCCTCATCCTTATCACAGATGGTAACATTTGTGAGACCACCCTCCACCACTTGTCAAACTTCGTCGACCCCTTCCTTAACCGGACCCTAACGTGTGACGTAATTCATTAAAACATTTTAATAATCATCATATAAACAGGATGTTACTATCCATATTTCCATTACCTCGGTTGATTGTAAAGGTCTCGACAATGTGCATGGTCGGCGTAGAACTTTGAGACAAACTCGCCAATGTCCGGGTAACAGGACGGGTCGCCCGAGCTGTCTACTGCGAAGGAAAATAATAACTATAAACTTCTATCGCAAAATGCAGGTGCTAAATAACATTGAACTGAATTTCATTGGGCAGTGGAAAGTTAACTGTTGGTTGGTCAATTATTACGCTTCGTTTACTAAAAAAGTGGTTACTAAATCCGAAAGATATCAAAGTTTTTATTGTAGCTCGCAGCAATATCTAAGATTTATGGCTATATTACATTGCTATTTCTGAAACTAAGATGGGTTGCCTAATGCTCTACGATTACAGGCCTTCATGTAGGCTGCTAAGGTAAGTAATCTATATCTATACTAATAATATAAAGCTACAGAGTTTGTTTGAACGCGCTAATCTCATGAACTATTGGACCGATTAGAAAAATTATTTTTGTATATGATAGCTACATTCATGAGAAAGGTTATAGGCTATCAAACATTACGTTACTATTCTTAATGCGGATGAAACCGCGTGGCAAAGCTAGTTATATATAAGGGACATTTTAGAACATGTTACAAATAATATTTCTTTATTAGAATATACGTGATGCAGGTGTTGCTACTTACTGGACTGTTATTAAATTTTAAAAATAGACGCTGTCAGATAATTACGGCCGCAGGGTGTTCCCTGGTTGATAATGTGGTCCTACCAACATATCAACCTTCCATCTAACATTGTCAATACTAGTAACAGTGTAGCCACGTAATAGAATCTGCGTAGGCGTCGACTGACGCCAAATGCATGCACTAACACGAGGATTAGCCCGGGCCTTGAAGGTGCAATTGTGTCGATAGTAAAAAAGTCACACATAACATACGCGTGCACGACACACAGTACTAATATTATAACTAAGTAACGTTACAAAGTTGAACTTTCCAATTTATATAACTATTACTAATTGCAAAGTAAATATATCATTTTGTAATCATAGTAAGCTATTAAAAGCTTAGGATCTTAATCCATGGCTCAAAGTGGATAGGCCATATAGTGAAATAAAGTAAAGACTATCAAAATACTACATCTTCACATATTACGATCAACATTAAGTTCACGTCATAATTATCACTGGTTGAATGATATTATCTCCATAACATGATTACTACGGAAAAAAAAAAAAAACTAAGTAGGTACTTTAATAGTTCAAGCTTAAACATCTTGGATCGGAGCCAAGAACTTGCTACGGTATAAAGTTCACTGTTTGCAGGCTGATGTTTGTTCAACAAAGTTAAGACGGAAATATAAATCGTCAAACAAATTTTAAACAATAATTTTTAATGAAATCGGCAAAGGGCGGGATTTCAAGATTTAACGGGACATCGTCAGCAGAAAATTTCGTTTGAATATACATGATACCTGAAGATTGAAATCTAGACGACCCGAAGTTCAACAGCCGAGCCAAGAGCGGATTGAGGCACTTT
Organism: Noctuana stator; assembly: GCA_018231225.1. Classification (NCBI taxonomy): domain Eukaryota; kingdom Metazoa; phylum Arthropoda; class Insecta; order Lepidoptera; family Hesperiidae; genus Noctuana; species Noctuana stator. The sequence continues at coordinate 1,911 of DWQK01004287.1, forward strand.
AATAAGTTTTGGCAGGATGTATGAACGGAACTTTACAGAATTATCTACATAATATGAAATATATGACGAATAGAGTCGAGTAGAGCCTGCAAAGGCGGCTGACTGAATAAGAACGACACTACCTTATGGATCTTGCCAATAACTCCTATTAGTGAGCTGAGTGTCATACATAAGTTAAGATAGATAAGACATTCTGTGGAAAAACATTGTACCTACACGCAGTAAATAGGGTAAAATAAAACTTTACACCCCTATTCATTAGCGAAATAAAATTCTTAAAACCTACATTACGTATGTACTAAGTTAACAACCAAACTCCATCGCGCCGACCGATATATTCTGTGCACTTTTTATAGAAATAAGCTTTTAAAAAAATATCAAAGAATTGTGTTACGTATGTGCATGAGCATGTCCATAAAATGTTGAATTTTTGCGGCAACTTTACTACATCGGTATTATTTTGATTCGAAATAACGTAGCGAATCCGTATGAGATTAAGTTGCGTAAACAAATTAGTCATAGACGATGAATATCAAGAGATTCTTTCACGAGATTAAATTCTTTTGGTTTTCTATAGAAAATTTAAATTAAATAAAGAACCTGTAATGCTATTTAATTACGGGACATGAAGAGAAAAACGTTGAGAACTGAAGTACAGGCGCAATTAAAGCGATCCGGTCAAAAGAAATTCTATGCATGCTTTTAAATATTTCCTTGGCAGAGTTTTTCTTTAATAAGGTAAATAACGGCTATATCTAGACCCAGACCACACTTTAGTCAGACCACTAGTGCAACTACTTTTACTAGTTATTAGTTTGTTGACACTAAAGGAATAGTGAACTATAATACTACTACTATTCTAAGTGAAATAAAACAGTGTATAAGGCTGTATTTATTTTCCTGTCTTGCACTGAATACTCCGAAACTTAAGAAAATACTGGCAATGGTAATATTGACAGATTAATTATTCAGGCAACATCCATGCAACACTACTAATTCAGCGGAACCCCTGTTTGGGCGCCATTAAATTTACAGTGTAGTGGCCGGATTTTGTAGTCATGACAACGGGTTTTAAGGTCTGCATACTTCATAGCATGAGAGCATACATAACATTGGCACATAAGGTTTTAGTCTAGTAATTTATCAAGTACATCTTAGGGTTAATATATTATGTATTTTGTATAGAAATACTAGTACCATAGACACTAATTTCTCGGCTTATTATATCTAATTATAATCTATAAATCTATAAAATATCATGTTATAAGGCTTATAATAATTCGGCTTATTCTGAATGTATTTATTTCAACAAGTTGTAAGGAATCAGCAGAGCCCAGTGCAGGTAAGGATCAATAGAAAACCTTGCATAGATTTGTTCTAGACAAGTTTTATAAGACTGCCTTTAATTGGTTACTTAAGGTCAAACAAAATAATGACATGTGCGCGGCATTACATTACCATACAGATTTATGTTGTTCTTACCTTAATTCCTATAGATTACCTAAGGTAACACTTTCATACTCGACTGTCTACATATAATTGAGTGACTTAAGAAGATAACTGCATTTATAAATATTATAACTCGGGCAAAAAAATTGAATGAAACCAAATTACCGTTTGAGGTGTGTTCTTATTAGGTACCGGTGCTAGGTACTGTAATTATTTATTAGATAATATGGTCGATAATACCATTTTTATTCATAGTCTACGACGCTGGTCTATCGCAATACCAAATGCCCTGATTTCTTTTCCCGTAAGAACCCAATAAACCAACATATTTGGGAAGAAAACCAGTGACTTCTTAAGTTCCACTTCCAAGAACTGCGTAACTTTATGGGTACACACAATACCATTTTCCGTACTTTATGTCGTTCAATCAGTAAAAATTAATATAGAAGAAAACATTGGCGTTCGCGGTAACGCTTTTATTAATTTCTTTCTGCAAATTAAACTGTACGACTTAACTAATTTTGAATAGTTCCATTTTAAAATCAACTTCCAACGCATAATGCCGTATGCTAACGCAGTCTTAAACATTAGTATATTTTACGTGTGGGCGTTAACGAGACAGGAGACAGACCGTCAATACTTCCGTGATATTAATTGTAAAACTTGTTTTTTTATCGTTTATGAGTAGGAAACGAGCATGCATGTCACCTGATATTCAAGTAGTTACTGCAACCCATGGACATCCACGTCCAACCTCAAATATAAGAGGAGTCCTATCTAAGATCATACGTGGAGGCATTGCTACTCATGAGGACTGAGATGGTCGCCTCGAATATAGTGTGTCCTCTAGCAACCTTCCTCAACCGAAACAAAGTACTTGCTACAAGACTTGCAATGCATCACGTCGGGTTATGAGGGCAGCGATGGTACCACCTCCGAGCAAACTTGTAAGCTCTACCTACAAATTTTATTCACATTCAAATAACTTGAGGTACCTACTCATTATAATTTTAGTTTATTAATGACCGGACAAAAATAGTAGTAAATAATAAAAGTTATCTTCATACAGGTATCTATATTATCTGTTCATCTGAATCTCGGAAAAAGCTTCAACGATTTTCATGAAATTTGTTAACTCCGGGATTACGAGTAGATCTATCCATTAAGATATCTATTAATTTGGACCAATATCAATCTATCAATCAAATACCTTTAAACGAGCAATCCTTGTATATACGAGTATGTATATACGGATGAATATAATAATATAATAATGTATAATCAGAATCTCAAATACGGCTACAGCGATTTTCATAAATATGCAGGGGACTTCCTGGGACGAAAATATCAGTCTAGCTAGGTTTAATTTTAAGAAAACGTCTTTTTCAGGCAATAAATAACTGCTATAGTACCATTACAATACAAAGGTAAATTCTGCCCATCTATAAGGTTATAATAGCTCAGGTGGGAAATTGGGCGCTCCCGTAACCAGAAGACCCCAGTTCAATAAGTATAATTTAATTTAAAATTTACCAAAAAAAATACTGGTTATCCAGGTACTTATTATAATAATATAATAAGCCAATAGTAGCCCGGTAGTCGACTAACAGCGCCTAAGAACTGTAAAATGTAGAAAATCCAAATGGGAGTATACAAAATGAACATTAATTATTAATGTTGCAAAGATCACATATAAAATAATCAAAGAACATAATGCATGACTTAAGCTATGATTTATGTATATATTGACCACTTGAGACAACAATGTTCGGAATAAGCATATAAATTTTTCTTTGTTGATACATTCAATTGTAGTTATACAAACATAATTATGGCCTTTTCCCATCCATTTCCTTGGGAGTCACTTGAACACTTCATTTTAAAAAAGGAGTAGGTATCATAGGGATATTTTTATTAACATTTATAAAATTTTTTTTTAAATTAAATCTCTTCTAAAGACTTCAAAACAATGTTATAGACATCCTTAAATCTAAGATTAGTTTTTGTACTGTAACAGCTATTTGTAATTATTTTTATTAAAACATATTCTAGTAATTTATATTTTTTTCTAAAAAAGTGGTCTTTAATAGTTTTAAGAAGCACTTAGATAAAACATTTACCCACCACACAAAATGTTAGGGTGAACAAAATAGGTTTTTTCTGAACATTAAAAATTCAACTTAATTAAACATCTAAATTTATTAACAAATAGAAATGTATGTAAACTATTATTGTGATGTCATTAGTGTTTGAAGGAAATTCTATAATGAACAATATGAACATGTAAACATTAAAAAATTACTAAACTTTTATTATGGACAGTAAAAAGTTAAAAATGACGGTATTAATATTTTGTGAAAATACTTAATTGAAACACATAAACATAAGTTACTAACTTCTTAAAAGTTCTTTTCAAGTTACAAAGTTTTATTTAGGCCACTAATATTATTTGACGTTAACTTCTTAAAGCAGACAAAACTTTTTATAACTTTTTTCCACACCGTAATCAACTTTGCGCATAGAAAAGAACTATATAAAAATACGCGTTCTGTTAGGTTCTAATTAAATTTCCCACAGCAAACACTGTACTGTTACTTTCGTAAATCTACAAATACCGCACAATAGTATTGATCATGATCGACGTAATCTGTTACAAAAATCACGTAAAATAAAATAAAAAGTACTCACATTTCGTAGCCTGCTCACACGATGGCAAAAATTAAATTTTCACAACTTTTAAAACTACGGGGAAAACTGTATTTTGACCGAAAAGTATAAAAATAAATAATAATGGAACCGCCCAGCTGGCAGAATTGTGTACAGTGCACACAGATTAAAAAATACAAAAGTAGTCACTTCGTTCGACAGTTATGACAGATATACAAATACTTTCGTTTAAGAACACACACTTTAATTTGTTTAAAACAAAAAAGTTTAGTTGGATTTAAAAAGTAACGTTACCTAAATCTTGTAAACAATAAAATAAAATGTAGACAATAATTAATTGTTTTATTTTAAAAAAACCAAACTGTACCCTGTATGTAGTATGTACCTGTACAAGCACAGACTACGCAGAATGTACTACGTATGTAGTCGTTAGCTTGATCTTTTTGACAGACGGGCTAGTGATGTAACAAAAAATATCTATCTAGATAAAATTATATCGATGGAACGATGGAATGCGTAATTCAAATTAGAACTCTTTTTTTTTACCTTATTTTTCTAAAAAGAGCTAGCTAAAAAAGAGACCCCAACCAACAGGACCCCCGTTCGTAACAATAACTTAACAATAATCTTTAGTAATTATTTTTTATAATCGACATTATTTGTAACAGTTGTACTGCCTGTTATTCGTTCCATTTCCGTCCGACTCCCAACCGATGTAATATTGTACAAGCGCTATTATTTTCGGTATTCCTATTTAAATTTTACTTTGCAGCAATAGAGTCTTAGAATTTTCGGATAACGCTTCAAGCGTTCTTTTGGGACTTTTGTGTTTTATGAATTTTTTTTATACAATTTTTAAAATCATTAAATTAAAAAAATAATATGTTGGTCATTGCATTGTTGTCGATCAGAAAAATTTACATCCGCCAAAAAGATCAAGCTAAGCTTGTACCACAGACTAAGAAGAGAACTACGTATAACTTGTACAGGGTATAATCTATAAAGGCTATCCAAACCATTTGGTTAAACGGTAGAATATATAAATAGTATTATAGTAACAGCGGATAGAAATAAAACTACTATCTATTCAAGTTATATAACTTATGTATTTATTTTCAGATTAAGATTATACACGATTTTTTTTATAATTCACAAAAATGTAATTAATATTATATTATGACAATTGTTCAAATCATAAAATTTTAGTCCAAACAATAACAAATACCTGAATAAAAACATTTATAAAATTTTTAATTTGATGTCATTTAACATGAGCTGGCGCGTTCATAATAGTGGATGAAAGCTAGGGCATATTAATATTAAATCAGTACATAATGAACTCGCTTTAAATTAACATAATCGTAGCTATCATAGAAACAAGCGCTAGTGAAATTTTTTATGATAAAAATTACATAGTAAAATATTTCTTTGATAAATAGTTACAACATTTTAATTAATTGCAACGACAGCATTTTTTTCAAAGCAAAGATCCACTTTTTGAACAAATCTCTCTTAATAACTTGTTCTTTTGAAAATATAGTTCACAATTAGTAGTAACTACAGTTTTCAAATATACAATTAAATATCAGTGACATACTCGCATACATACTCACATTGCTTTATCAAAGAAAATTAATAATAAATCGAGACTAAAAATATGTTCCCAACTATTTAAATGTTCTTAAGTATGTAAAGTTAGTATTCCAGAGACAGATAAACAAAAATATGCACGCGCCAACTTTAGTTATCCGACCTAACATTACAATTAATCAGTAACAATAAATAAAAATATCTTCCGTACATAATTTATTTAGATAAACAAATATAAAATAAAAGTATCAAAACTAATCGATAATTGATTAATCATCATAATTGCTTACACACTAAACTTTAACACTACTACCATAGAAATACATACTTTACTACTGTAAAGTAGAATCCTAGTTGGTAGTGTTTACAAGTCGATTCTTTTCAGAAGACATTTTCAAGATCAAAAAATTTAACTCTATGTTTTTAAAAGTATATCTTAAAAACTATGTTTATTTCGGTTCAAAGAGCATGCAACACTACGGCTAATTGGGGGATACATTAATATAGTTTATTTTTTAAACAACTGGTGATTTAAAATCAGAAGTGTTATAAAATCACAATTAAAATAATGCTAACACAGTATTAAATAGTAATAAAAATTTATAAAAAAATTGTTAATTACAAAAAATTAGGCCTTTCATAAAGGATAAGGATTTTTTTTATTTCGTAATTAAAGAGATGTCTACACTAAATATTTGGAATTTTGTAAATTAAAATGCAAAGAATTCCTAAAACTAAAATTTAACTTAACTTTAATTTTAAATTATACCATAATATAATTCGTAGTATTTGTATATAATATACAACTGCAAATATACAAAAGAGATTTTTTGTCAGAATTGGCTTAAATAAATTAGCCATTTAGACTCGTCAGCAGAAACTAATTAATTTTTTGTATGTAGTGGTAACATTGAAAAGGTAGAGATAATCAAAAAGATTTTACTGATAATTACGCATTTCAAGCTTTTCGTAGTACTCCTCAAGATCAGCCAATTCCTTTTCAAACTCATGGTAAGTTCTAACGCCCAGGCTGTAATAGTTGTCATGATCCTTATGAAAGTAACGCATGTAACACCAAGTCCCCAGCACATGCTGTAATAAAAAAATTCAAATTTGAATTTAAAATTGAGGAAACAGCTTATAAATTCTGATGAACTCTAAACATGTACAATTTACGATCATGATAATATGTTAGGTATTGCCAAGCTTTTTAGGCAAAGGAACATTCAATGTTTTAACTTTTAAAACAAGAATTATCATAAATATTTCAAACAACATTAAAATATTAATGACACTGATTAATAATAATTATGCGTTATTGTCAAAGATATAATATATGTGTAGGTGATTTGTTTGTCACAGACCACCACCTTCCAAACAAAAGGATTGGTAACCCGATCTGGCCTCGGAACGACGGCCAGAGTGGTCCCAATTTAAGAAAGCCAAAGAGTTAACGTTTGTACAATATATGAAAGAAATTTACTTTTAAACTTTTAAGAAATCCCACTGTACCTTCGCTTCTTCCTTAGTCATGCGCCTTCCGTTAACGACAAGGTTGTTTACCAAATTAAGAGCAGTGCTTTCAGGAATCTCTCCTTCCGAGGTGGAGGTGATCTCTTCAAACACTGCCTGAAAGTAATGAATCTGCATAGGAGAGAAGACATTCTTTGTCCTGGTTCTAGCATTTTTGAAGATGAACACCATGCACTCCTCATCATTCTTCTTTTCATCTTTTACGATTTTGATCACATTCTGCATCGGAGCTAACTTCACGTTTATCAGATTGACCATTTCATGAATATCATGGTTACCAGTCCCTGTAATAGAAGGGTTAACGTAATAAATAATAACTATAAAAATATAAAATAAGATCATATTAGAACTAAGTCAACATAATTAATAATAGTTATATCCAAACTTCATTGCATTCTTCTTCAAGCTTCATTGAAGGATGGCTACTTATTCTGATTAATCTTATTTAATGGTCCCCGTTGCTTTGAGGCGCATCAATAAAACTGTTACCACTTATGTCAACATAAAAGTCTAACTAGATGATCCGGTCAGAGACATAGTGTCGATGATTAAAGTTTTTAAAAAAATTATGAAATTTATTATGTGGCCAATATTCCGTCGTCCACTGAAATTCAGGTGATTTTATCACCACCTTTTAAGTTTGAATCTAGTTATTGTTGTATCTTACAACAGAGTTCCAATAAATCTGCGATCAATCCGTTATGCACCTCTAGATTTAAATTATGCACATATAAATTTATTTGTCACTAGCTCGGTGGACGAATGGGTCTGGAATTGATCCGAAATGCACCTCTCGATTTAAATTATGTGCATATTAAACCCTTGTTTTGAAGGAAAACAAATGATGTAACTCCCTAATAGAATCAAAATCAATACACTAATAAAATAATAAAGTAAAATTCACAATTCCAAATTTTTAAGTAGGCGTTTTGTTAAAGCCAATTGTTAGGGTTACGTTAATTTGGGTTGACTTTAGCTTTACTTTAAATTTAATTTTATAAAAAATGTTCAAAAAGATTAATATGTTTTGTTTTCATTCTTAGTCTAGTGGAGTAATGATTAGATTAAATTAAATTAAATTGAATAAATGCCTAAACAAGGTTCCCTTTTTCTATATTTAGTAATGCAGTTAACTAGAATGAGATTTGTTCATTCTAAAAAACTTAATGATAATGTATGTCTTCCGAACACGCTGAAGAAAGTATTTGTTAGGTTCATAAACTAACTAAATAAAAGGACGGAATATCAGTACAATACAAGCGAAGCTATGTGCTCTGCGATTAGCACACACTATTATAATAATTCTCGTTTACTCTTGCATTGATACCGATGGGGAAGAAAAGTCCTCGAATGGAGACCACGTCTCGGCAAAAGGAGCATAGGTCGCCCTCCGGCCCGGTGGACTGATGACCTGAGGAAGATAGCGGGAAACCGCTG
>DWQK01004288.1:0-10585 GCA_018231225.1 Noctuana stator
CAGAGCGAAATAGCCACCGTGGCGTCAACACGTCATGTCTCATATCAATGTTATAATTGTAATAAGTATGTTTCTATAATAAACGTATGTTCTATAATAAAAATATGTTTCTATAACAAAAATAAGTGGCGACCGTGACAGGACTGGCGAAACAATAATAAGGATCCAAGAGCAAACATAAATGGCGACTCAAGCATAATGGCGACTCAAGCATAATGGCGGCTCAAGCATAACCGCGTGTCCACCAAACAAAGGAAGTAAGCTCGTTCCTATTTTGCATACCTATTTCGTCCATTCCAATCCAAGCTTCTATTTGTGCATAGCCTGGCTACTTCGAGCGTTTTGGGAGGTATCGTGCCGCGTTGGCGTACCATCCTACCTATATACCTATAGTCTCAAGTGCACCGCAACGCCTAATTGCACCGCAACGCCTAATTGCACGAGTGATTCTATTATTTAAATGTAATAAAAAATATAGATAATTGCATACATAATTAAACCCATTTCATTATATTCCATTATATACAGAGTAATTAAGTAATAAATTTAGTTTTTCCATAATTTGGCAATGCAAATTTAGTTTAATACCAAATCTAAAATACAGTTATTACAAGTATTTGAATTAGTATTGCCGAACAGTTTCAGGCCGCCCATTGGGTCGTGTCGGTATTGCGAGCATCGTGGATATTGCTGCCCAGCCCTGCTTTTGCTGCTTCTTGCTTCGTGCCAGCGGCTTCTCATGCCAGCGGGCTCAGTGACTGCTGCATGGTTCGGCCCGGTGATTGCTGGATACTGGTTGGATGCACATTATTATTTTGTTTGGTCTTCTTAATTCATTGTTAATATTAGTTACTAATTTAAAATAGTTTATAAAAAATGGCAGAAAGTGATGCAAAGTCAAGGCCAAAGAGCCCTATTCCTGTTTTAACTGTGGGTTCATCCGACCACACTGAATATTTAAAAACTTTGTGTAGAAAACGAGGTGGTATAAAAAGTAGGTTAACAATTATAACAAAATTTATACAAAACCACCCTGCTCTAACAAATTTAACAGAAGTTACAAGCTTACAAATTCGAGAATTTTCTTTAAGACTAAAACAGTTACAAGATTTACTGTCAAACTTTGATAATGTTCAAACTGAAATTGAAGAAATGTCCCAGAACATAGATGAGCAAATTAATGAAAGGGAATGTGTAGAAAGGGAATTCTACTCTCAAATTGCATTAGCGCAGGAACTAATAGAGTCATTTTCAGCCAAATCCAAGGATAATGATAGCGCATCCTCACATTCATCTAATCATACTATAAATGATTCGGTGAGGTTGCCCGTTATAAATTTGCCAACATTTGATGGCACCTATACCAAATGGCTAGAGTTTAGAGATACTTTCCAATCTTTAATACATGACAATAATACTATTGCGCTAATTAATAAATTCCATTATTTAAGAAATTCATTATTGGGTAGTGCAGGTTCGGTTTTACAATCTATAGAGTTTGCTGCGAGAAACTATGAGTTTGCGTGGAACACATTGTGTGATAGGTATAATAATAAGAATATTCTACTGAACAATCATTTGAATGCTTTGGTTAACCTACAGCCCATTCAACGGGAGTCTTATAAGGCACTGAGATACTTAAATGATCAGATCTTTAAAAATTTAAATGCACTTGATACGCTACAGGTTCCTACTACCGGTTGGGATCCTATAATTATACATTTAGCAAGCGCCAAGTTAGATCCCAATACAAAGGGAAGGTGGGAGGAATATAAGGGTAGTCTGTCGCATTTCCCAACACTTGAACAATTTAAAAAATTTTTAGAAAATCGAGCCAACATTATAGAATCATCATACAGTCGCAATTCAGAAGACAAGGGTCAATTAAAAACCAATGTGCATAAGGAAAATAAATTTATAAAAACATATACAACTCTTATAGGAGCTTCTCTCAATAAAAGAGTGAAACCATGCCTTGTATGCAATAAGACACCTCATTACATACACCAGTGTCAGACATTTAAGAACATGAGCGTAGATGATAGGTTTCAAGAAGTATCCAAACATCAATTGTGTATCAATTGCCTTCGTCCCGGACATGTTCTTGCAGCCTGTACACTAAAGGGTTCATGTCGCATCTGTAAAGAAAAACACAATACGTTTTTGCATAAATCTATCACAGTTAGCAATGTAGTTACAGAATCTAATGATTCCTCATACAATAACATTCCAACTAGTTTATCAGCTGTTTCATCCAGTGAAGTCCTTCTATGTACTGCTCAAGTAAAGGTCCTCAACCCAGAAACAAACTGTGCTTACCTTGCACGTGCACTTCTGGACACTGGAAGTCAGTCTTCGTTCATTACAAATAACCTAAAACAAAACTTAAATTTAAAATTTAACCAAATAAATGCTTTTAGCATATCTGGTATCAATAACAGCATATTTAATGTATCAGAAAGATGCAACATCATTATAAAATCTCAAACTAGTGATTATTGTAAAAATATTAGTTGTTTAGTCATTCCAAAAATTACTGGTACCTTGCCTAATGTTCCAATTAATGTTAAAAGTTTAGGAATACCAGATAATGTTGTCTTAGCCGATCCTCAATTTTATCAACCTTCTGATGTTGATATTTTGCTAGGGGCAGATATTTTCTTTGAATTAATCAATCCCAATAAAATCAATTTGGGTCCTAATAAGCCAATTTTACAGGACAGTCTATTAGGTTGGATAGTAGCCGGTTCTACCTGTGCATACTATAACAAGCCTACGTCTCAATGCAACTTTGTACAAACTCAATCTAGGATATCACTTCAAGATATCCACAACGCAATTACCAAGTTTTGGCAGGTTGAAGATGTGTCTTTAGATACCAATATCTATAATTCAGAACAAAATTTTTGTGAAACTCATTTTTTAGAAAATACTTGTCGCTTACCTAATGGTCGTTTTTCAGTTAAGATGCCCCTAACCGAGGTGCCGGAGCAGGCGCTTGGCAGCTCTTACTTTATTGCTGTGAAACGTTTCCTGAACCTAGAAAGAAAACTTATAAAAAATGTCAACATAAAGGTACAATATAACCAATTTATAGATGAATATAAGAAGTTAGGTCATTTAAGTGAGATAGAAAGGCCACACTTTGGATGCTATTTACCACATCACTGTATCATTCGTGAACAGCATGATACTACAAAGCTCCGAGTGGTATTTGATGCTTCTGCAAAAACATCCTCGGGCAAATCGCTGAATGACATTCAAGCGGTAGGCCCTGTCCTCCAAAGCGATCTAATTTCGATTCTTTTGCGTTTCCGGGTGCATAGGTTCGTATTGACAGCGGACATCGAAAAGATGTACCGGCAAATCGCATTGGATGAATCGCAACGAAATTTACAGCTTGTGCTTTGGAGGGATCATCCTACACAACCTATTCAAGTTAAGCAGCTCAATACAGTAACATATGGTACAGCTTCTGCTCCCTTCTTGAGCACCAGGTGTCTGCTGCAGCTTGCCAATGAGTGTGAGGATTCAGGTATTGCCAATATCATCAAGAATGACTTCTATATTGATGACTTAAATACCGGTGCCTTAAGTGAGCAAGAATTAAGACACATTTACTTAAATGTTACCAAGATTTTGGATTCAGCATGTTTCCCACTAAGGAAATTTCGGTCAAATTGTCCACATATATTTAAGGATGAACATGTATCTTCAAGTAGCCTTAATTTTCATGATGCAGCTACTATACTAGACCTTAAATGGTCGCCTATAGCAGACAACTTGCATTTTCCAAGTGACAATGATATTGAAATCATACCTAAGGTCACTAAGAGAATAATAATTTCTACAACTTGTAAACTCTTTGACCCATTGGGGTTAGTTTCCTGTTGCATAATAAAACCCAAAATATTACTCCAGCAATTATGGAATGCCAAATTAAATTGGGATGATAGCGTACCAGATACATTTGCCAAACAATGGTTTAAGTTTATTGATAATTTACATCATTTGTCAAACATTTCTTTACCTAGATGTGTTCTAGGTGATTTCGAGCACACGACCCTTGAGCTGCATTGCTTTGCTGATGCATCATCACAAGCCTACGGAGCATGTGTGTACGTGCGTTCTGAGGACAATAAGCATAAGGTAACAGTGAGGCTACTGTGTGCTAAGACAAGAGTAGCGCCAATAAAAACACTTACCATTCCACGCTTAGAATTGTGTGCCGCCCTTGTGGGAGCTCAGCTGTGTGAAAAGGTATTAAAATCTATACCATATAAAATTAGTAGAAAATTTATATGGACTGATTCCACGGTTGTGCTGGCATGGATAAAAACCGACACTAAGGCACTTCAAGCTTTTGTTCGTAACAGAGTCATAAAAATAAGTGAGCTTACCCAAGATGTCGAATGGAATCATGTTCCAACCAATTTGAACCCTGCAGACCTAGCTTCACGGGGCATCGACCCGCAGCATCTGCAGCAATCAATCTTGTGGTGGGAAGGACCTTCATTTCTGAAGGAAGGTCGATCAGCGTGGCCTTCGCAACCTCACACTGCGCCTACATATTTACCTGAAACCAAAGTATTAGTATCAGTTGATGAAAATTCTAATGCTAACTCAATAAATTCAATAATACATTTTGATAAATATTCCAATTATTTAAGATTAAAAAGAACTTATGCCTACATATTACGCTTTATACATAACTGTAGAAAGCCTACTTGTAAAAAGATAGGTCCTTTACAAGTTGAGGAACTTGAAAATTCATTAACCATTTTGTGTAAATTTAGTCAGTTGGAATCGTTTCCCAATGAAGTTAAAATACTAAGATCAAAAAAGGACTTACACTGTAAAAGTAAGCTTCTTTCTTTAAATCCATTTGTTGATAAAAATGGTTTAGTGAGAGTGGGAGGTAGAATAAGTCAGTCTACATGTCCATTTGATAAAAAGCATCCTATACTACTTGATGCAAAGCATCACTTAACTAAATTAATAATGAAAAACATGCACTTACATTTGTTTCATGCAGGTCCTCAGCTCCTGCTGTCTTCCATTCGTGAAAGGTTTTGGCCGCTAGGAGGCAGAAATCTAGCCCGCTCGGTTACGCGAAATTGTGTGGTTTGTACACGGCTACGTGGTCAGACCATACAACCCATCATGGGCAACTTACCTGAGGTCAGAGTCAATCCAAATTTTCCTTTTCACTCATGTGGTATCGACTTCGCGGGACCATTTATGATATCTTCAAAAAGGGGAAAGGGCAACCGGATAACCAAAGCATATCTATGTGTATTTGTTTGCTTAATCACCAAGGCGCTTCATTTAGAAGTAGTCAGTGACCTGACCACAGAGGCCTTCATACTGTGCCTCCGCAGATTCGTTTCACGTCGCGGTAAACCTTATATAATATATTGCGATAATGGGAAAAACTTTGTAGGGGCTAACAATGAATTGGGAAGACTAGTGCGTGCCAGCCGTCAATCGGTGTCGGATTATGCGGCCACTGAAGAAATTAGGTTCATATTTTCACCTGCCTACTCTCCACATTTCGGGGGAATTTGGGAAGCAGGGGTAAAGTCAGCCAAGTTTCACCTAAAACGTATTGCTGGTAACGCCGCTCTTACGTTCGAGGAGCTGGCCACGCTGTTCACACAAATAGAGGCTATTCTTAATTCCCGACCAATATCTCCTCTCTCATCTGATCCATCCGACTTCAATCCTCTAACCCCAGGGCACTTCTTAATTGGCCGGCCACTTACATCTGTTCCATCAGCACCAGTCACTTCAAAGAAGCCAAACCAGTATCAGCGCATCGAGCAGCTACGACAACATTTCTGGGAAAGATGGCGCCTGGAGTTTATGGCTGAACTACAGAATCGAAGTAAATGGAAAACGAGCGATACGCCTTCGATTCAAGTAGGAGACCTCATAATACTTAAGGAAGATAACCTGGCTCCTCTACACTGGAGAATGGCTAGAGTGAAAAGGTTATATTTGGGAAAGGATAATATATGCAGAGTCGCTGACGTCACCCTGAACAACCAAACCACTCTTAGAAGACCAGTCAACCGCATGGTCTTACTGCCCATTGAGACAAAGGATGACAAGCAGACGACAACCAAATAGTTGTTGAAAGTATCTTTCAACGCCCCGGAAGATGTTCACGCATCGTGATCAAAGGCGCTTACGCGCGCCACCCCAGCGCGTCCCGCAGCGCGCCTACGCCGGGCTCCATACACGCGCCCTTTCCGCGCGTGCCGCTGAGCGCCTGCCGCGCGTGCAGCGCGCCTACGCCGAGCTCCATACGCGCGCCTACGCCGAGCTCCAGACGCGCGCCTTTCCTGCGCGTCCCGCTGCGCGGGCCTACCGCTCTCGCCTGCCGCGCGTGTAGTGCGCCTACGCCGGGCTCCAGACGCGCCCCTCCCGCGCGTCCCGCTGCGCGCGCCTACCGCTCTCGCCTGCAGCGCTACACGGGGGCCCCGGAGCACGGGTCTCCCCGCGGCCGCCCGAACGGCGGACGTGCCGGTTGGAGGGCAGAGCGAAATAGCCACCGTGGCGTCAACACGTCATGTCTCATATCAATGTTATAATTGTAATAAGTATGTTTCTATAATAAACGTATGTTCTATAATAAAAATATGTTTCTATAACAAACAGGTAAGTTTAATTGTTATATCAACAGAAAAAAAACTATTTCCTCTGTAAAACACATTACGTATTTTTCCTTATATCTTGTATGGAACAACCGAAGACATTGTACGGTCAATAAAATGTATGTATCGGCGAGGTCGCACTTACATATCACAATGCAATACATGGGTACCTACCATAGGCCAAACTGTGCAATACAGAAAATCAAGTCTGTAAACTATCCCCATGAAGGTCGTTATCTCAATGTAAACTTATTACAATAAAGCCTTTGTGCGAAAGTGCGTATGGGTCTTCTCATGTACATTATAATATTTATTTCAATAAGTATTTATAAACAAGAATCTCTTTAAAATTTGCATTTCCTTTTTCCTTATCGTTCTTTATTTGCACATAAATTAACCATCAACAAAGTACGAGACGACGTCGGCGATGTGTCAGGTTTTCATTAGTCCTACAATTCTTTAGATGTAGGTAGTCCAACGTCATAAATTTCACTAAAAAGTATAGCGTTGCTATTTAAATAGCCGCACTCGCAAGTAGCATGCAATCCAGTGCGCATTATAAGATCAAAGGGCTTAGTATGAACGTTTAAAAATTCCCTTTAGTTTGGGCCGTTGCACTCTGGCTCGGGACTCGTCTAACCGGCCCGCTATCAGTCCGCGGTTCGATTCATCGCGCGCAAGCCCGTGGCCAATGTTGGGATATCACCAATGGTAGTAACGAACAACCTACTTTGATTTAAATTCATTATTATGGAAACACGTAGCAATTAAAAGCGTTGTGAAGCCTTATAGGAAGGATCCTAGTGATCTAATTCGTACACATAAAGATAAATCTTAGAAAAGAAACCTACAAATAAATTTGCGAAAATATTTAATTCTCAAGCATTTTGAACACATAAACAAAAATAAGGCAACGGTACCAAACCTATGATGTATAACAATTTTTGACGTTCATCGAGTGTATACAAATACCTTATGATGAATAAAAATGTTTTTATTTTATTTTATTTTTATTTCAATGTCAAGATTCAAGTTGAAATTGTCAGAGCAGCTAAACACACGTGCATGTTTTCGCAAGTGTAAATATATTTTCCACATACCTAACTCTTCAGCTACACATAATTGCCAATTAGCTCAGCACTCGTCAATGCCAACGTAGGTAGGTACCTAATTTTACAGAAAAACTTAAAAAATCTGACTGATTCACTGCCAACACCTACCTACATACGAGTAGGTAGGTACATTTTAAAACAAAACCTTATGCAATGATCCTGGATCAAGAATAAGCTTGAAGAAAATATAGGAAGATATTCTTGAATGGCGTATTGTAACGTTTCAGCTATTTACTATATAGGTATATTGAGAATTTCAAACTGAGATATTGACGAATTGAAACAGTTGAATTCAGTAGATGTTCAAATTCTTATAAGAATCATTTTAATAAGTTCATGATGATACATAGATAATTAAATAATATTTATGTAAGCATGTACAGTAATAGTAATAAATATCAAGGTTTATCAAATATGTGGTAGATCAAATTTCTTAAGACCTCAAACGAAAGCGTAGTCCGAATTTAGCACGTTACCAGTGCTATCGATTCCGAGAAACAGCTGTTTATTTTAAAACCGCGATGCGGTAATGCAATAATATATTATACGCGGGCGGCGAGTTCCACCCAGGAAAATGTGCGAGGATACTTACGTCGCCTATAGCTCGTCGATCGGGATTGGATTCTTCACTCGGCACTGTCAATCACTGGTTCAAAACACGGCGCGCGACCGTTTCCAAATAGGCGATCGCGCTCGCGAGATATATTTAGAGCGGTAATACGACACCGGGCGCGGGCGTCGGTCGATCGGTCGTAGTGCTGGGGCGAGCGTCGGCGCGCGAGTGCGGCCCGCGCGCGCTCTGTGCCTCGCCTTCCCCCCCTCCACCCCTCCCCACACTCCTCGCTACCCGTCGCCCCCGCCGGCCGTCGCAGGGCGCGTCCGCACAGCCTCCAAAGGACGATACCCTCGCGCGCCTGCCGACATCCCTTTGTGTAGCACACCACCACATGACCACCGCATCCAAACTCCGGTCCGGCTTCGCAAAACGTCATCGTGCCTTCACTTTTAGCACGATCATAAATGGACGCGAACCCGTCGGGGTCAATATTTACACGTTCGAAGGGCGCCTTCGGCTCCTTTGAATAATGAATAGAGGAGGAAAATAAAACGAGGAACTGAATATAAAAGATACTATATTCATCATCTCTCAAACCATACAACAAATTCCACATACACCTCATTAAAAACTCTATAAAAATAACTTATTTACCAAACTATTCTTCTTCTACTTCATCGTCTGTTGTGAATTCGCTCTCATTGCCTCCCTGTGTGACAAACATTGTATTAATTAATAAAATTATATAATCATTTAAAATTACTTAATTACAATAATAAAGAATGTCATAAACCCCAGTGTCCCCAGTTGCGGTATAAATTCTACCCGAGCTTAAAAGTTTAACACAAAATAATAGTTGTTATACGAGTATATCTGATTATTATTAATTTATTTACTGCTTAATTCATTCTGTCTTACGAAAGTGCAAACTTTTTTCTCTTCTTAAATTACTATTCAAATCAGTCAGTTCAGAACTAATTTTAATAATCAAAAGCTTTATTTCGAACGTTGGCACTAATTTGATGTAATTATTTATTTTTCATAGTTCTGAACAAAAGCAAAACACCAAGATTAGGTGCTAAAGCTGGCAGTTTATTGTTCCGTTTGTTTCTGTGATAAATCAAATCTATTAACCAGGCTGGCTGGATAAGCCGGCGGCCTATTTTCTCACGTTCGATGACGTGCGCTTATCAGTACTGAGGTTTAGCACTTGTTTTTTTGAACAGAACACGTTTCTACGTAACCACTAAGACAGTCTTACTGAGAATAGCTGCTAAAATTTGCACTTCCCGGAAGTCTACCTTTTGTTTTTATGGTAACAAATGTTTTGTTCGTTTCATTAAACACATTCCAAGATTTTTATTACTGTTGGATGTATAGAATCTCTCTAGCATTCTAAATGTACACCTAGTAATATTAAAATTTACATCTTCTAACAGAGTCCACTGTAAATGTCAAATGGATTTGCTGACTTTGCTCCTATTAATAATATTTGGCCAATGTTAGATGTACCTTAAAGTATGCTGCATATTTAAATACAAACCAATATAAGGTTAGAGAACATTATGGCCCTTAGTAGAAATATTTGCTATTTTTTTTAAGAACTAAAATCCGTATAAACATCAGATATTGCATAGGATAGGATACTTTTCGCGAGCTACTGGTACGATATGTACTTATAAATATTAGTACCTGGTCGTTGTTGTCCGTGTCGGAGTCGCTGAGGTCCCACTGCGGGTGCTCGGCGGGCACGGCGGCCGCCTCCTTCACGTCCAGCTTCATGTCTTGCTGCTGGTCCATGCCGATGTACGAGTCTGTACATATATGTTTACAATGTTTACAGGTGAGCCAAGGATCAAAGTATAGATTCACTATCACTCAGCTGCATAAAATATCTTTTAAAGATGATTTGAGACGCTAAAACTTGATTAAATCTTTGCACAAAACAACATTAGACGACATTTAATTGATAATTATATGTATTTGACGTAAATAATGAAGCATCAAACCAGCTAGTAACTCTAAATATTTTAGTTGAACAAAGTGCTAGTAAGCCTAATGACTCCTTTATTAATTTTAAGATAGTCAAATTTTAATAGATCAACGGGTGTCAGTCTTGTGTAATGTGTAATCAATCATGAATCGATTAGAACCTGAATAGGAACATAAATAATGTTGCCATGTTGTGAAAAATATAACAAACCATTTTTTTTACATATATTTTTTTAATATACCTGAGCGCAAGCAGCAGGCGAGCG
>DWQK01004289.1:0-10584 GCA_018231225.1 Noctuana stator
CAGGTTAAATAGCAATCTCCCCGTTATTATGCAATAGTTTCCTGTCGGACAGTGCGCCGATTGTGTAAGATTGTTGCAATACCATAAATCTGCGCGGAACACTTATCTTCCACGCTTGCGAATTTATATTCCCATTCTGTTGACTCTGGAACTTTTGCTCCATGCGTTTTACTACTGTTATAATGTGCACGATGTATTTTACGATCGTATACTAGTGTCCAGTGGCCCGTAACTATTAAGTGACAAACTTGTAGTAAAGATTTAGCGTTCTATGGTGCTATATGGTGCTATACTAGCAACTACATATCATGTAGTAGCTATTTTCATGCGCAATTTTATAATCTTCAGAATTTCTAAACATATGCTTGTAAATAAATTACAACTTTTTCTTCGATTAACGAATACACTAAGATTTAAGCTGACTTTAAGTTTAAGACACGTGATTCTAATACTAAAATCATGCGATTTGTCTTTCCTTGATACAAATTTTGTGTTTCTATCCAAGCAACTTAAGACAATTAAATCATGAACGAAGTACATTAGAATTACTAGAAGATAATAGTCAGTGTAGCTCAAATATTTTACTTCATCCCACACGGCTGTAAAGATCTTTAACTGCACATATCCGTATGTTAGCCGGCGACATTCTGCCTGTTGTCGGAACAACAAATGTGTTTAATTAACATAACATAATACTTTCTAACTATAGTATACATCCAGGACGTTTTACGTGGTGCATTAACTTTCTTTAGACAATTTTCCTAGTACGTAATTTTTTTCAATATTCACCTTTTAATACAATACAGACCTAAGAATGTTGTTATCGAAAATTTAAAGAAGTTCAAGACAAACAATATTAAGCCATTTATTCTGAAACATACGTGACTTCAAGGTGATAATCAATTATCCTTGTAATGCAAATACGAAAGCTCACTGATGAGAATCTTATAATTTCACTCGCTGTAACTGGTTTTCGCCGTAACCCCTCACTACGTGTAGCGACAAGCTTGGGCGTGATGTCAATAAAAACTTATCGACTTGTGAAACTTGAATCTGATCTAACTGGTCTGTCGTGCCCCATTGATGGTTCAGCTTGTTGACACATCTTCAGTATGATGAAATTATGATTAATTATGAATGATAACCACAATCAGATGCAAGATGTGAGTACTTATAATTGTGAGAACAATTATTTATAGTCCTTAAGAAAAATTGTGTTATTTGCGTTATTATATCATCTATATCTTATATTTGTAGAAAAATAACTTAATAAGTACCTATGTAATTTTATTGAAACAAAAAATACTTTCTCTCGAAAAACTCGTCTAACGTAATGTTTACCACCACGTTCAGTGAATCTCTAGTAAGTACACTAACTTGATCACATTTGAATTTACACGATCCAAGAATTTATATTTACCTTCCAGCTTCGAGATCTCAAGAGTCAAGAACTCAAGACCAGTCCATTGCACCGTTATAAAAGCTTGGTCTGTCCCGTCAATGGGCTCGGTTGCGTTTGCATAAACCGCCTCATTTAGACCAACTTCATTCATTAACTCGTCCGATGATACAAACTCGTCGTGTTTCCAAACCGGAGTCCATATTTCAACAGCCAATTCGATGACCTCGATGTCGTGATGATGAAGTGTCTGGACCATTATTATCATTTTAGACTCTGCTGACTTAAAAAATATAGAAAATTAATTTTATTGGTAAAAGCACTAGAAAATGTTAAAATTGTCCTTAAAAGGATTATGTCGTTCAACCTTGTAATATAGTGAAAATTTCACAGCTAAATTATAATACGGAGATAAGAATTCAATTTCCGCTCACAATGCTCACATAACACTTGTAGTGGGCTCGATTTCTAAGATTAATTTAAGGTACCTGAGCTGACTCTTAGTTCAACACCTTGCTCGACGGCTACATTGTACAAGCTCTCAAAAGCATTGTGAAAACGAAGATAAATTCGCGTTGTGGGTGTAAGGTGACAGGCGAATCCGCAATAGAATATTGTTCGTAATGTTTTCCACTCGTAGTTGCCCATAACGTCCACTTCAATGTTTGCTTCATTAATATTTGTTCAAACTTGTGTAACCTCAAATGTGTTTCATCCATAACGGTAAATTATCTGTCTGTATTACTTCCTGTTCTGAGAAGTAGTTTTACTAATATACAAAAGGTAATATACTCATCTCCGCAAAATATACGAGTAATTAGGTGGAATGGAACCGGTCCATTAAATTCGCAATATGTCAATGTATTGCGACGTATAATAAAAATTGATGAAGCAGGTGCTCTTAGATTACTAATATTTCATTTCTGTGTGTGAAATAGCTCTATTAGTAGTATATTTAGTAATACTTAAGTGGTTTTCGATTTTGATTCTTAGCATGTGAATTTCCGGTTCTTGCAATTTCTCAAAGTTTTATATTATACTAATTTCTTCTGATTGATTTATTTATTTATGGATTGTCTGCCAGCGGATACAATATGCAGTTTGCATAATCTCGTGCTACGCCGTAATTCCTATTTATCAAACGCAGTTGTAATCGTATGTTTTAACTATCAGAGATCCTGACTCGATTCGTTTTTCGATATGAGATTTGAACATTTCCGAACAGGGTCGAACTATAGTAAATAAATAAATAAACAAAGTTTTGAAGTTTATGGAGTATTATTTTAGCACATCTATATTGAAGAATGCTATTTTATCATTAATCTGTACATTCTACACTTCCCCCAGAGCTTCCGTATGAGGTCCAATAAGGTTGCTGAGATCAGATCAGATGACATTCGACAGATAAGTGGCTGAATGTACCTGGCCATAGTTACCGGGAGCCCATTTAGATTGTTGTTAGAGACAATAATCTAAGCTAGGCATTGGGTAGAGGGTCAAACTATAGGTGGTTTTGTTTGGTTCATTATGTGTAGTTAGGTTAGCTTAAGGCACATTTGTTTAGATGACTGGTTTTTAGAACCTAACATAGGAAAATAATATTCATTTTTAAAATGTAATTTTACTTAAAATTCGTATCTTTTTTGTTTATTTATTTTCTTACTTTGATATATGCTTTAATAACCATTTCTGATTTTAACGGCACTACAAAACGTAGTCTCGCACGCAGTATGCACATTTTTTAAGCGTTTACAGTAAATTAGCTTTAGTATATGTTACAAGGAGCGAAATCTTGACTTGCAATTACACGGTAACGATCACCTTTCATTTTGTTCTTGCTCGTTTTTGCCATTTAGTGGTCTGTGTGATTTTTTTTTACCTCTCATGCTTGTTTTAATTATTAGACGGACTTTTGAAATCTGGTTTTAATGAAGTATCAAATTACTATAGAAAGCTGTCTGCTCGTTTGCTACTTCCATATTGTCAAAATAAGTCTACTTAACGCTTATGATCTTATACATACACAATCTGATGTCATAAAACTTGTATCACTTCCATCTATCTCTCAGTTAAACGGAAACGTCGCTATTGTAGATAACGGAAACACCGACGCACAAATCTCGATATCGGAGCGCATTAGGGGGCACTAAAGCTGTGTCGGTTGTATCTGATGGATCGACTGATCGGTAGAAAGTTGCACCCACGCGGGACACGGGCGCAAGAGGTCACCCCGCCCACGGGCGACAAGCGTTTAGGTAACCCTAGATATAAGGCTTGTTGCACTATGAGATGAGCGCGCGGGGGCCAAAAAACATTGTATTGTGTATTTGTCTTTGTATGTGTCCATGGCACCCATGACATGGAATCCTAGTGTGGGGCTGTGAGTGTCAAGCGTCAATTATTTGATTTAAAATTTAATTTCAATGTTGTCTTAATGAGATAAATAAAAGGCAAACCTGACTTATGTATATGAACGCACAACCGAAACTACTATATTCACTAAATCTATACTAAATCTATTTATGTGTTAGGTCGGTGTTGCGTGTGGTGGCGACGGGTTAGCACCTCGGTGGAGTAGTTGCGCTTATTGGTGGTATAGTGGTGTAATTGATGATAGGCGAGGAACAAAGTGGGGGCGGTAAGTGAGCTTACTTTAGCCAGATGAGCCTGGGGTAGAATGATATCGATAGTACTAATGATATAGTGGCAGAAGAGGATAGTAGAATATCGATGTATCTATAATTATCTCTTTCATTCATTCATTAAAATGAGAGAAGAGAAATGAGAAGTTTATATTAAGTTGAAATAAATTGTATTGTATAGATATTAGCCACCGCTGTTTCTTTGGTATAATTGTAAATTTTAATTTGATTACTCTCTTTTAAACCTACGCGTCCGTATCTACATCTTAAGCTGATAAAAATATTCAAAGCAACAAAATATTGCCTAAAGAACCGACCTACGTAATCGGTTCACAGGTAAAATCTTAAACTATAGTGATGTAGAGTTAAATTAATTACGTGTTTTATGGTTTCGAGGCAACGCTTGTGGGAGGCGGTGGTTATGGCATCGTGCATAGGAAAATACATATAAAAATTTATGGCTTCAGGTAATAAAAATGTTTTTGGACGAGTTATGTCAAAGTATATGAACTGGTTTTATGTTCTAGTTAATAAAGAGACATCCCGATTTGTTTGTTTTGTGTGGAGATCGTAAAAAGTAATATGTGGGAAATAGATAGTTGATAACACGATACTGAATGATGTTAACTTTTATAACTGAAATCCATTGGTTTTATTTTTATTTACCTTTTGCTATTACCTATTTGCATAAATTGTATACTTGTGTTAATGTCTTGATAAATTTTAAATACCTTCGTAATATTTTAAAGAGGCATTCCAAGTTTTGTTTAGAAGTTTAGGGTATTCACTGGAACCTATTTCACTTATTATCACAAAAATAATGACTATGATTTATTTTATATACATTTATAAATAATCATATATGTATGTAAAACTTCGTTCATCTGATATATAGGTACCTTATGATATATACTTTATCTGATATAATAATACCTTTATTCTATACCAAACAATACAAAACAACCTCTTCACAGACACATCGAAGGTAATGAAAGATATATGCAACGCCATCAGAGGGCACGAGTGGAGTCGTTTCGTTAGCTGGCTCACGACAAACATAAACATTGTCAAAGAACCCACAGCTGGCCCTCACCGCGAGTTTACTGTGGCAGCGGTGAAGCCACCCACGTACCTATGTGCCTTGTGTTACTCCCAAAGAGAAATATTGATGGATGTATGATGAGGGCGTCACGGAATAATGTCGAGTGTCGTTCTGTGGATGTATGGCGACGAGGGCGTCACGAAATAGTGTTAAGCCGGCTCCACTCGTTGGCGCCACCGGGTCCTCAACGCCACCGGCCCAACGTGGGGATCTAGAAAATAGCATTGGCGATAATATTGTGGCGACCGCTGGTAGTTGGCCATCCCGTGTTGGTTTTATCAAAGGAATTTTGCGCCAACGTTGGCGGTCTGTCCACACGTGGACTATAAAAATAAAAAATTATCACTTGGGTGTTGAACGGCTTTAACTATTTAAAATACCAAAGTTCGGACCACCGTTGGCGCCATAGTATGTAGCAGGCTTCTGTTCAATGTCATTTTGACACAACGTTAGCATACACAATAGCCGGCAAGACGATAGCAAAAGTTTTAAAGTCACTCGTAGAAGCCATTATGAACAAGAACAAGTTGATAAGAATCTTCATACGATCACCAAATGCATGAAATTTTATTTATGAATGACGATTAATATATTTATTTAGTGTTTCTTGACTTTTTACAATATGAAATAAGTAAGCTACTGAGTATTTAACCGCTACCGTGTTCGGAAAAAATGTTGTAAATACCTACTACACACAATTTCGCTCTAAAGTATCTAACATTTAGCTTGCACAGTTAATAACTTGATTATCATAATAGAACCACACACTCAACGTTTTAATACCTTCCAAAATTTCGAAAGGCGTATTATCTTACGGTGTCGCGGGGGATATAATATGTAGATAGCGCGTCGCGTGCCGGGTCATAGGTGGGCGGCGATCATTACCGAGGCATAAATAAAAATAATCTGCTCGCCTACCAGAGAATAACATATCGAAATGGAGTTTTAAATTCACAGTCCATTGCTGCATGCTAATGATTTGGATGTGACGTCAATGGCTTGTAATGTATCGAAATGTTTTAGGACTAGGCGGCGCGGTGTGGTGAATGTTGATAAAGGATTTTTAGATATTAATAAACTTTTGAGTAAATTCCCATTAAGTAGAGAAAATTTTGTGCAAGATATGTAACACAGCTTAAAATTTTGCTATGTAGTAATGCAAAGATTGAAATGTTAACGTAACGGTTCACAGTCACTTTTATTATCACAATATATTCTTCATAATTCGCCTGAAAATTCAGCAAAAACTAGTCATGGTCCATTAATGATGTCCCCGTTAAAATCATTGCACGCGTGTAGTAGTCTAGTGGAGTCTCTTTCTCAGAAAAAGAAATATCTTTCGTCAGTCCATCATCATAAATACTAAATAGTATGCGACTGTTGTATTAATGTTTGTGTTTTTAAAGCCCAGTAACAACATTAATACGGTCGCGTAAAAATATTATGATACAGTCACAGAACACAAATTCACGTGACGCTACGCTAAGGAAAGAAAAACTATGACTAATATGAAAATATAAACATTCAAATGTTTAGGATTCCGCACTATAGTAAAGGGATTAACGCGCGTTTTGTGGTATGATAAGTGTTCGTTTACGAATCATACTAATAATAACATAATCGTAGGTACTGGATTAAAGAAAGGAGAGAATTATTTATTTCGTCATACAAAATATAACATGTGTTGCGGTCCCATGCCTCAAAGTAGATTAATATTATAGTTGACATTGTTAATTATTATGTATTTAATCGCGAATATATTAGTTAACCACCTTTCAAAAAATCAAATTTTCTATTAAAGTGACTGCATTGTTATTTGTTCTGTTGTAAATATCAACATAAAGAATTAGCTGTCAACAAAATATCTGGATAAAATAAAATAATTTGGACAACTAAAATATAATTATATGCTTATTAATTACCACCATATATACTTTTAAGTATATCGCCTTGCTTCTTCTTCGTGTCTTATTAGGCGAGTTCACTTTTATTCATATTTCAAGCTGGTATATCTGTTTTAAAGCTATAGGTAGATCTAAAGTCGTGCGCTGAAGACTTAATCATTGTTTTGTCCCCGGCCTTTCTTCTTACGATCATAAGCAAGAGCGGTTATACGATAGCAGCTGTCAATTGGCCGTTTTAGGTTACACGAGAAGAAAAAAATGAAGTTTGTCGGGAAACGCGAGCTTCGATGCGACATTTTTTGTTGTGTTTTGTTTTAAAAGTTGGACCTTCGAGCCGGATCGAGTGCACCTCTCGGATAATATCGGATTACGAAATATGTCTCCTGAGCAAGTCGAGTGTATGTTTAAGTCCTTGTCTGTCTTTCCAAACTTTAATTAATGTTACATAAAATATATTCACGTGATTTTATGGTAAGGTTTTGCTGTTTTTTATAACTAACTGTAAATAATATAAAAAATTAAAACATATTTTACCTGACCCTGATTACCTGAGAGCTCTGAATAGCGGATATTAATTCTCATCATATGCGATTACATAAAGTTAATGTCTAATACGGCTCCATTTATTATATCCCGCCAAGCTCACCCATGTCTAATTACTTTTACGGTGTGATAAAGATTAATATAATTTATAACTCATATTCTACGGCGCTCATTATAATACTAATTCCTAATGGCTTTTAGAGCTGCATAATTTACGTCGGCAGATACTTTCTTAAGTTCTATGAGACCTGGTCGTCATGCATTAGTGTGTACTAAAGAGGTTCCGGGTTTTAAGAGATTAGGAATAGCATCCCGATATAGAAATTATTTCGTGTCATATGTCACGACCCTCATGGTATGTTTGTTTCTACGACTTCTTTGAAAATTATGAGTATTAAAATTTATTTTTTTAGCTTTTTAATTCGTACTTTCCATGCATTTTCATTTAAAGTTAATTTGCCTAACACTAACTTCCATTTGTGTTGGGAGAGATCCTTATTGAGCAGTATTGCCAACATAAAGTTATTACAAAACCAACATTTACAAAACACATATATTACACAACAATACTTTATTCTTCATTTTATAAGTTAAGTATAAACTAAACTTTTTTAATTAATATCTCATAATTGCGAAGCTTTTTTAAGGAGTTCAAATATTTTACGCAACGTCAACGTTAACGGGGGTCATTTGCCAGTGCGGGTCCGGTCGTTAGCGTTGCCGAGGCTCCTAACGACACCAATGCCCGCCCACGTAACCATTAAAAGTTTCATCCGAATTTGTTTGTGCCACCGGGTTAACCATGAGATGAAATTTCTATGGAACATTTAATATATTTTTGTCCTTTTATACATATAGACGAGCTGTGGCGAACGATCATCTTTTTGTTTTTCTGGTCGTTTTCTTATCGCGTTATCAAAATACCTTTTTTCGGTTGCTTTATTAACTTTCTTTATTAATTTTAGTCACTGCAAACACCAAATAGGAGAAAAGTTATATCTGACATCATATTACGTGGAGGCGTTGTTATTAATGGAACTGAGATGGTCGCCTCACATGGTCGTCTCATCTTTCCACCCCAACCGAAACAG
Source organism: Noctuana stator (assembly GCA_018231225.1). Taxonomy (NCBI): domain Eukaryota; kingdom Metazoa; phylum Arthropoda; class Insecta; order Lepidoptera; family Hesperiidae; genus Noctuana; species Noctuana stator. The sequence goes on from DWQK01004289.1 coordinate 8,682, forward strand.
AAGTATTTCCCACAAGACTTTCTTATCGACAGCTTTTGAGAGTAGAGGTGGTGAGCTACCACCCGGGTAATCTTTTTAAGTTGTACCTACAAAAAACAATGTCTCTATTGTATTATGAATCGTGGTCACTCTACCTATCTTCCGGTGCTTGTGGTGTTTTGACCACATTTCACTGTAGATGGACTTTAACGTTCCTCTTGAGGAAATTTGTGCGTTATTTTTGGACATTTAATAGAATGCTGATAGCTCCATTTCATCGCTGGTCCTAATGAAGTCTATCTATATGGTAATGCAGTGTCAGAAGGGCGGTCAACGCTTTCACAGTGTAAATGGTAATGCACAGTTGTTTACGATTTCTAACAAAAGCGAATAGGTACTAATGTTGAAAATAGGCGAATACGTACTATACGATAATTATTTCTTTTGTTTCTACTTTAGTACCAGTTTTTTGTAGAAAGGTCAGAAAATTTAAATTCGTGATACCTACTGTTTTTCTATTGATATATTCGCCTTTTTACAAGCATCACATAAATGGTTATGTAATGAACTGATAATGACGATGATGGGATGCATTCATCCCATTTATAACCTAACCATTCATTCATTAATAACCTAACCGTTTACAAATTTTGCTTATGTTTGATCTCACGAGTGAATGTGAGGTGTGGAGCGTTATTAAATAGTCAAGCATACGAACGATTTTATCCTTTATTATTATAACTTAGAACTTTCAAGGATCAGCGAGATTCATTTACAGCTTGTAAGTTCCGTTAATCAAATTGACCATATTACAGCTGCATTACACCCACGCTCGACAGCCGGTCAAAAGTTCGCCCGTTTGCGCCCACGCGAATGCCGCGCCTTATGAGTGTGTGTGGCAATTTCTTATTGATTTCATAATTATGAATATTTGGTAGTTATTGAAATATTTGAGTAGATTGAGCATTTGGTGTGATTACCCTACATGTATTACGTATTGAAGTGAATACACAGTTGAGAAAACATAATCATTTATGTATTCGTAGGAACGAGGGTGGGCAATGAATAGAATGGAATTTTTTGTCCTTCAAACTTCTTGCAACTGGATGTAAGTTATATATTACATAGTTTAGTAGTCTTGTAATATGGATACTTCTTGTAGGTATTGTGAAACTTACTGAAAGTATAAATAAAACTTTTGAATAAAAAATACGTCTCACACAGGTTTTTGGTATTTACTATCTGAACGTAAATGTTTATATATGTGTTCTTTGTAATTGTAACATATGAAGACATTTATGCTCTTATAATACCAAGTAAACAAGTTTCTGTTTGATGAATCAATCGCGCAAAAACCTGCCAGTAACCACGGAAAGTGGGGCATGCAGTTACGTCGAATGGCCACCGGTAACACAGTTTTAACACACACGAGTCACGATTTAATCTCGAAGGGATAAATCAAAACGAGCTGTAAGTTATCTTGAGAGATTCACACTTTTCCCTGGACCACCGGCCATGAGAACTTCGTTACTGTACTAGGTATATGAATTTGATATGGAAGTTATTTCATATATATTAATTACGACACTTCGCTGAATTTAAATTTATTGTCCCTTGTACGCTATTTTACTATAACTGGCTTGAATCACGTTGTATACGGTATCACTATCGTGTGTAAGTGATATTTGGTCCAAAAACCGTTAAACAATAAAATTAATGATTTATACATTATTATGTCATGTTTAGTTAACACTTTTTTTTAATGAGTATTAACCGTTTTTGTTAGATATATATGTATTTGATTTATTATAAAGGAGTGCCGAGAGTTTTTTCCGCCGGCTTTTTTCTCCCGGCCTACCTTAGCCAAAGGGGCGCCTTAAGCCGATGTACTGTGTTTTTGACGTTCATCGAGTGTATACAAATA
>DWQK01004290.1:0-10584 GCA_018231225.1 Noctuana stator
CGACTTGTAGTTCCAGAGATTAGCGCGTTCAAACAAACAAACAAACAAACTCTTCAACTTTATATATTAGTATAGATATTTACAGCACAAAAGAATTAGAAAACTTTTTATTTTAATTTATCTCCTGCATCAGCACCACTCCACAAAAGACATGCTTCATGCAGGTTACGAGCGACGTTGATCCCTCCCAAGGAACTGTATAAGTTCTACCTATAAAACTTACTACAAATAACAATTAAATATGTATTAAATACTCGAAATAATTGGATTAATCTGTGATCTGTTTCAAACTTGCTAGATTTATAACATGCAATATAAATCGGCAAGATTATACACTTTAATGTTAATAAGGCAATTAGTCAACATATTTCTTTATGCCATTATTAATAGGAACATGAATAATGGAATACTGATCAATATTTTGATTTAAATAGAAAAATTACTGAAAGATTGATATGTTGTAAAATTAATTAAAATAAATTATAACATAATAACCGAATCGGTCAAGTTTTAAGGTATAATTACGCAAATCGACGGATTTGTAAAACTTTATAGCCAATTAGGCAACTGTAGGCGCTTCTGTCTGTTATAGAGTAATTCTAAGACAGAGAGGATAAATATTAAAACAAGAATATCTTTTAATTGGACCCCAGCCCACGTGGTGTAGTGGTCAAGTCAGTCCACCATTCGAAGGGTCCCAGCCTCGATCCCCCAAAAAAAATGATAAATTTGGATTTTGGTCTCGGTCTGGGTGTTTGTGTTATTGTCTTTGTGTGTGTCCATAGCACCCATTACACAGGGAATCCTAGTGGGGCTGAGTGTGAAGCGTTATTTATTTTGAAAAAAATAATATTTCTATTCCTAAATGAGTAGCAAACAAGCTTGCAGCCCAATTGATATTAATCTTTTCTTTGCAGCGGTGGTAATTCCTCGCGCGAACTTTACCAGATCTCCCACAATTTTCACGACCCGTGTGATGTATGTGTACGAAGATCTAATTATGAATTTAGATTTTTGTTCTCGGTCTGAGTGTTTGTGTTGTGTTTATGTTTTCATTGCACCCACGACAGTGGACATTGCATCTTACAGTGAGGCTATCTATGAGTATGAGGTGTTGTTTATTAATATTATTATTCAATATTTCCCTGATAAAATCAAAACTAAGCTAATAAAAATTAATGTGATATGTTTTAGGTACCTACATCTAAAATATATCGTATCGTTCTTTTTATTATCTATTCAGGTTAAATAACTTTAACTAAGCAGAATCCGACATAAAATAAGGCAGAGTAGTGGAACTGGATGGAATAATTAATACGAACGTATTTTTGCTGCCTGCTTCATTTATAAATGCGACCATAACCTTAAATCTTAGCTTAAGAGTTGTGGTTTCTGAACTCGCCACTTATCACCTGCCAGTGACTTGGCTCGAGAACTTAATTGTACAATCGATTAACTCACTCGAAATGTCGTTATTTGCGCTGCGTTCATGAAAAATAAACTACCAGAAAAAGGCTCGTTATTTCTTCAGTTGCTTGTTACTGTTTATAGCTTTGTCATGTTTTGGTAATAACATTTATTGTTGAAATATTCCTTGGTGAGGTACCACCGCTGTCTAACAATTCATTGTGAAGCAAAGATGATAACCTCAAATAAAGAGTCTCTGGCTGGTTTCCACTCCTTACCAAACTTACATAAAACTTGACTTACAGTGGATTATAAGGGCGGCGATAATTCCCCGGGAGAACTACATGCCTTTAACCCTTTTTATGTTCCACTGCTGGGCACGGATCTCTCCCCACAACTGGGGAATGCCTGGAGCATACTACACCACGCTGCTACAATGTGGATTTGTGGAGATTGACTGGCTACTAATACTACCTATTTGGAACATTTTTTTTTATACCACCTTAATGGCATTCTCTGCCAGCCAACCTGGGTTGTTGGTGAGAATTATAGGTACCCATACGGAATCTAAGATTTATATATAACGCATCACACTCACAGCGCCACACTAGGATTTCCTGTGTCGTGGGTACTATGGACACATACAAAGACAAATACACAAACACCCAGATCGGTAACAGAAATTTAAATTCATCATTCAAATCTCTGCACCGTCGGGGATCGAACCCGGGACCCTTCGAATGATGGATGGCGTGGTAACCACTACACCATACGGGTCGTCTCCCTTAAATCTATTTTAATATCCATTAGGTTTTTGTCCAGTATAAAATAACTTCTATATTCTATACATATACATAATATTTATATTTTAAATTTATATTCTCTCATTTTCTATCACCTATGATAAGCTCTGCCGACGTGAAATTTGACGCAATGTGAAAATTGAAATCATTTTCACATTGCGAAGCATAACGGAGTGCCATAATTAAGTACAAATGGAATCCCGTATTGCTTATCGGCAAATATACTTTAAATTACCTTGTTTAACGATTGACCACGGTCCGCCGAAATTACCTTTCTCAGAATCGAAGCAGGTGTGGACTTTCGTTGAGACGACTTTTTTCATTAAGCAACTTTTTCACACATTTTTTGTAACATGTTTGAAGTTGATGAATGGGTGTGTCCTCGTCCTATTATGGGTTGTTTGATTGTAGAGTCTTATATTTCTCGATCGACTTTTAATTGATGCGTTATTTTTAATATTGGATCATTATACGATCTGTGGCCTTCTTCGGCTGTAGGGAGAGACTCGTGCCCAGCTGTGGGACATAAAAAGGGTTGAAGGAAGTAACGATCCGCGTGGTGTAGTGGTTACCACGCCGGTCCATTCGAAGGGTCCGGTTCAATCCCCAACGGGGCAGAAATTTAAATGACTAATTTAGATTTCCGTTCTCGGTCTGGGTGTTAGAGTATTTATATTTGTTTATGGCAACCACGACACAGGGAAACTTTGTATGGGGTTGTGAGAGTGAATAATAATGTGCGTTATTTATTTAATTATTTTATAAGCCACGATAGTCCAAAGTTCTTACTTGTGTTGGGAGCGCTGACAAACTTTCAGCTTTTATAAAATATCAGCTTAAATAAAGTAAAATTAATATAAAATTTCAGCTTTTATAATATAAAAGGTCTAGTTCACGGGCCCTTCTCTCTCTCTCTCTCTTCTCTATTATAGAGTAACCGAATCGCTACCGTATCGGAGCTAGTCATTAATAAAAACATTATCGATTTTCCAAGAATATTAAAAGGTAAATATCACGGGAGAATCTATGTCAAAAATCGATTAGTGAATTATCTCGTCAATTTTATAGCTGATTAGAGGATCGTTAAATTTTACGGCTCGCAATAATTTTTCCACGGCATTACAATAATATTATTATGAATTTCTGAATAGCAAGCGTTTACATGTTATTAATTAAAGTTTGTAGGTTACCTTGTTCTTTTATCTGAAGAGTTTGTTTGTTTGTTTGAACGCGCTAACCTCTGGAACTATAAGTCGGATTTGAAAAATTATTTTTGTGTATGATAGCTACATTCATGAGGAAGGTTATAGGCTATAAAGCATTACGTTGCAATTCTTAACGCGGGTGAAACCGCAGGGCACAGCTAGTATAATAAATATAGTAAATTAAACAACGGTTATAAAATTAAGTAAGTTTAAAACACACTTATTCGATCGTAATTAAATTTTCTCACGTATTCAAAAAAGGACTGTAGTCTAATGCACAAGAGTCCGCGTTAATCGTTTTTTGAATTAACAATAACATCTTATTATGTATCGTTTTAAATCTTGTTTTTAATTCAATCTCAAAGCTTGTTCCTGCTACGCAAATTTATTACATTACAAACAATTTTATTTTTGTTTTGAAAAGATAACACGGTTTGCACTAAAACCGTAACACCTTGCAAATAAAATATAATCCACAAATTGAATTACCCATAAAAGTGCAAATAAATTACTCCTTTTACAACAAGAATAAAATTATGGTAGGAATGTATTTGTACATAATAGCTATTATAATTCTGCCTTATAACTTTTTTAATGTATTTACAACTTTCAAAACTTTTTCATTTTATCAACCTTAAAGGATACTTGAAAATTTCAGTTACCGTTTTGTTTTTCTCACAGCCCAACATTAGGATTCCCTGTGTCGTAGGTGCTGTGGACACACACAAAGACAAATACACAAACACCCAGACCGGGAACAGAAATCTAAATTCATCATTTAAATTTCTGTCTTAACTCTAATCTTATGATTTGCGCCAAACAGGAAGGTGTCAATTATAGATGCGCTCGACACATAATTATTGTCCAATGCAACGTTTGAATATCGAATACTAATTTAATAAGAGCTCTTCTCACGATACAAGTTCTACATTATATTATATGACAGTACCCACATGTACCTACAATACGTTAATTGAAATTATAGACGTAATTGAATTATGGTCATAATTTTGCAAGGGAAATGGATACTCATGCCTTTTAATTTAATTTAAGTTATTTAAACAGTAACAGTTTTTTTTTCAACGGAATTTTATTTTGAGAATTGTAATGTTTTTTTTTTTAATTTAATTTGAAATATTTATGGCAAATGTTTTTAATTTAAGACAATTTCGAAGCGGATTTGAATCAGTTAGCTTTAAAAAACGGCGGTTAATTGCACTGCATACTTTTCGGAAGACAACTGGATTATGTGATTTACGTTATAGGTAGGTACGGATAGACAAATTGCACAGACAAATAAATTATTGAAGTCTTGAGACATACCTAAAATGATTTCTTACTTAGCTTGAAGTCGTTTTTCATTTTTACATTTTACAGTTTTTTTTATTCTATACACAAAATATTATGTGAAATTGATTTTACTGGCATTTTTCGCGCTTAATAAACAACACTTAATTAATACACACCTCTAGACTACATCTAAGGTGGTCTTCACAGAGTACCTAAACCCCAGAGCCATACAATACTGGCCATTCATTACTCACGCCTGGTATTTCATTAACTGATCGCTGCACGTTGAGCGGGGATATAATCTACCAACGGAAGCCGGTAATAAAGCGACCTTACCGGTACAGTGGGAGACAGAAGTGATAATTAATATTTTTATGTAGGCTTGCAATAAGTATAAATTGTAATTGTGAAGTGGTCGCTGATTAGGAAATGGTTAGGAACCTCTGGCCTAGCAGATATAGTCTAGGTTCGACTCCCTGTTTTTGAAGGCTTTCAGAATTCTCCATAATGTTTTCAAAAGGCATATGAAAACAATGACAAGCGACTATGATAGAAATTTTAACATAACATTAAGTTTGGCCCCTATATTTATCTGGTTTCGTGTCATATATGTGATGGTAGAACGAATACAAATAATTATACCTAAAAAAATTAATGCTGAAATTTTTATATTTAAACTAGCAAGTAACGTAACGCTTGATAGCCTTTAAGCTTTCTAATGATTGTAGTTATCATACACAAAAATAATTTTTTTAATCCGACATGTACCTAGTTCCAGAGATTAGCGCGTTCAAACAGACAAACAAACTCTTCAGATTTATATATTAGTATAGGTGCTATATAAAAAATTAATTGACATTTGTCTATTCACATGTACAATTTGAAGAAACCCTTCGCTAGAACTGCTTGCCCACATCAAATGAGGCTGTTTCAAAGCCGGCCGTGCTTATATTAGGTTTCCGAACGACGAGCTATATAATTAAAAAACATTTTAAACCTTAATCCATTTACATAACAATCAAATTAGAACGCCAACCACAATTAAAACCGCAAAAATGTTTTAGTTAAATATCAAAATACCAAAATAATTTGCGTATGATCTCCGCTTCGATGTATCGTAATCCGTTGTAATAGGGTCGAAATCGGGTTGGTTTTTAGCTTTAGGGTGGAACGTAGTATTTGTTGATTTATCTGACCATTTTGATAAGCAAAGGTCAAGTAGGCTGATAGATAATTTGTTGGTTACCGCGTTTATTTTTATTCCGACCCCAGACCTTAAGTTAGAAAGGTCACCAAATTTTATGTTACCGTTCATGTTAAAAAGTTACATGTACTCTGTAAAGCACTGTGTGTATGTACATGTACACTGTAAAGCACTGTGTGTATGTAGGTACATGTACACTGTAAAGCACTGTGTGAATGGATAAAATATGCAAGGAAATCGTTTAGGATGGTATGGGCATGTGATGCGGAGGGAAGAAAGTCATGTTACAAGAAGAATGTTGGATCTGAATGTGGAGGGATATCAGGGGAGAGGAAGACCGAAAAGAAGATTACACAGGCCTACATAACCAGCCAAATGAATGCAGATTTCGTTGAGTTTTCTCCTTCACTGCAAGCATAATTATATGTTTATTCATTAAACTAGCTAACTATGTACCACGCGGTTTCACTCGCGTTCAGAATAGTAACGTTATGTTTGATATAACCTTCCTCAATGTTGCTAGCGTACAAGAAAAGCAAACAAACAAAGAAACAAACTCTTCAGCTTTATATTATTAGTATAGATGGTAAGTTTTCAGTAAACATCTAGTTCAAATATACGAGTACCATAATTATGTCCATCTCGCATCGCGCTGTTCTGCCAAAGTCACGGTCGCATTCCTCAAGACTGACCCTGAGAGTTTGTCATGCAGCGTCATTACTAATTTACAACCTAGTCTCGACTTGGAAATGTAAATAAAGTACTGATATCGATCTAAAAGCTGTGATTGGTATGCTGTTGATCTAATTTGTATGTGGCGAACGTGTGCAGGCGCCACGGGTCCTATTCTGAGACGATTGCACGCATTTTTATGTTAATTTGTATTTACTGAGCTCACCATTGTTTTTATTTTTTTAAAAACCCGCCTTAGGCAGCCGAACTATCAGGACATCAAACCTTCTATTGCAATAAGGGCCATTTTATGCTCACTAGTTGGCGCTACTGGCGAGTGAGGTCCTGATCTGAAGTATAGGTATAACTGACAAAGTTTTTTATTAGGTCTGACAAACTAACTTTTGAAGTATTTAATAATTATTTATTTTTTTTATTTATTTCAACAACAACATAATATTATAACATGAAAACAATAGGTGTAAACATAAACTCCTTTGAGTTTTTCCGTACACCTAGCGCCATCGACTAGGTTCACAAATAAGAACGTACAAAATAACGTTAAAGGTTACGTAATAAATATCGTAAATGAAGATATAGATAGGTTACTATGTTTAATATAGAAAATTATAACACTTTAAGCAACTTGTCATTCAAAATGAGGGTAATTACTCATTTGCAATATAAAGAATCTTACATCTACACATAATATGTTAATATGGATGGATATGTTAAATATGCTAAATTAAACCAAGGAATCATGTTGTCCCATACAAACTTTGCCCCCGTTTTTGACCCTTTTAGGCGTAGAATTTTGGAAAATCCTTTTTTATCGGATGCTTACGTCCTACGAAGTATACCTACACCCTCCAAGTTCTACGATCAGCGGTTTAGTCAGTCCGTCAGTCAGCCAGTTAGTGAGGACAAAGCATTTTATATCTAAATGGTTAATTTGGACGGTTTTATCTACCAAAGTAATGTGATATAGTTAATTCAAAGTTGTGAATTATTTTTAGGTGATGTAACACTGACATGAATCTGTTATCGTATTAGAAAATTGATTTCTACAGTAATAATATTAAGCTGAAGAGTCTGTTTTGTTTGATCACGCTAATCTCAGGAACTACTGGACCGTTTTAAAAATTCTTTTTGTGTATGATAGCTATATTAATGAGGAAGGTTATAGGCTATCAAGCATTACGTTGCCATTCTTAACGCGGGTGAAACCGCCTGGCACAGTTAGTAACAAATAAGAAATAATAAAACAAAGCAGAAACCTTTGTTTGACGGTTCCCCGGTAGTAGATATCTACCTTCTACTTCTGAGTCAAAAGTAAATGTCAAGTTCGTAGGCGCAAAGTACAGACCAACAACCATTCTTTGACTAAAAAGGCGTGCTCCATTTTGTTTATAGGGCTTTCGCTAGTAAAACAGCCATTACAGACTTTAATACTTCGGGCATTAAATTTAAAGAAGGTTGGTACTTAAGTTACAGAAGAATAAGGTCAACCTCATACTTATTTCAAGAAATTATCGCTTATAGCCAACAGGAGTTGAAATGTTATTGTTAGATTTTTACTTGACTGACCTTGTTTAAAAATCTATTATTTTGTTCTGGTCTTAGGGAGATATCAAAACGTCTCTCTGTGAACTTGTTAATTTTTACTCTGATTTTATTAGAAATGAATAGCAAATGAGATAATGCACCCCAAAAGGGGTTCAACTATGCTATTACAATCACGATGCCCTCATATTGACGCTATTATCACAACACAATTACTAATCAATCGTCTTGTAATTGAATTGTGTTGTCATGGTGATCAATATAAGTCAATATTGCATATTTGCGATTGTAGAAAAATTACATAATTATTATTATATTACTAATTTGTTAAACATACGATTGTTTACACAGTGCTCAGGATAAAACTATTTAGGTATATACCTAATATAGATATTATGAATAATATTTTTTAATAAAAGTCAGTGGAAAACGAATAATAACTTAAAAGAAAAAATCAATAATTATCATATCACGAAGCAAGAGAATCGAGTTGAACATTTACAATAATGCCGGCTGCCTGCTACAAGTTGCATGAAACCCTCTTCAAACTCAATAGCGCACTAAATCTATTGAAACCAAATATTGCACAAGAGGCAGCTCCATTACAAAGTAAGACTAAGACGATTGTAATTCATCGTAAAACAAACGGTAAAAATAGCTCAAAGATTTCCATCGAATGAACGCGTCGAGATCCCTGCGATAATGTTTGGATGCAACGGTTTCACCGTCAGCAAAAAACGAGTACGATTGTACGAAAAATTCAATACATAATTGTCTCGTTTGATACAAAATTTCGAAACAATTTTTTTGTACCGCCTTTGTGTTTCTCTGCACATCCCAATGTTGGTTGGTGGTTAAAGCTATTCAGTATTAAGCCTTTTGTAACATACCTAATCTTTATAGGTATGATAAAGTGTTAAATATATAAATAAGTAAAAAAATAACTACGTAAATTTAAGTTTGATTTTTATTTTATGGTAATAGTAAAATAGTAAAAAAACGTGTTTCTCAATGGCTTAACAATAAATAGGTAGGTACTTCACTTATCTCTGACTGAAAACCCATAATCCATAACTTGCGAGATGTTCTCACTTATTACTGTGTATAACTCTGTAATTGGTGTACAGAATTATACAGAGTGTTTCAAATTTTCTTTTTTAGTTTTTCTTCTAAAACAATTCTCGCTTTTAGCTCCTCCCGGCCGATAAGAAAGCACTTCGTCCGTAGTTACGCAACCCAATCAAGCACGGGGAACGCTGTCTTCCCAATCTACATTGTGATAATTATGCGTTCAGCGCATCGCAGCGGATGTATTGAGGTCAAATGTTTCGTTTGTTTAGTTAACGATGGCTTTCGACTTATGTTTGCTTGTGCGTTAATTGTAGATTGTGTATTGTATAGAATGTTTGTTTAGCACCTTACTGCCTTTTTAAACAGAACAGTTTTACTTAAAATGAGTAGGTACCTATCTATGTACCTACTTGTGTTACTTTTTGAGGAGCAAATGCGTGAACGAAGTTTAACGTTTAGAAGTTTAACGTCACTGAACTCCTTCTAACAAGACATAAAGAAGAATTTTAAATAAATGTATAGGTATTTAAAGATTTAGGTTCTTTGTAATGAATATAGTGTATTAAGTGTTACCATAATTGTTAAATAAATGAGGTAACAAACATAAATAAATAAGTAGAACGACATTCTTAAATCAACTCGTAAAGATTCTTGGTAGATGAAAATAACACAGATATGCGAAAATAGAACATCAAATGCTAAAAAAGTATTTAAAGTTAAACAAATACTTCGAAAAAAAAGACAGAGAAATGAGAAGGACATGTATTGTAGAAGCTTTAATGCCCGTGAAACCGTAATTCAGCTATGAAATATCCCATAATACTTGCTTTCTCAACAAGATCACTAATAAATAAACAATTAATCACTATTTTGAAGGTGTAGCTTACCTAAGTACTTAAACGAGAATTTCAAAAGGCTACATTATGCAATTTTACGGCACGAAATTAGCTCGACCCCAATTAATCGAGCAAACAGCAGTTCTAATTAACGATAATTTGCAAAAAGCGTCCAGTAGCCGCTACCAGCGCTGTATGTGCTTAGTTTAATTGGCAATCACTTTTGAATATTATGGTAACAATATATGATAGAATTTTGTCGAGAATAGCGAAATCAGCGTACGTTGTCCTGTGGGTCTAGGCAACATGTACATGATTTAAGAGGATTTCAAGGGTAAATCATCAATAGTAGTCCTAAAAAAACATAATAACCTAAAAAACCATATTATTATAAATAACTAGCTGTGCCCCCCGGTTTCACCCGCGTTAAGAATCGCAAAGTAACGCTTGATAGCCTTGATAATGGACTATCTTACACTAAAAGAATTTTTCAAATCGGTCCAGTAGTTCCTGAGATTAGCGCGTTCAAACAA
>DWQK01004291.1:0-10583 GCA_018231225.1 Noctuana stator
GTTGCAGTGACTATTTAACATCAGGTGGCCTGCGTGCTCGTTTGCTACACACAGATTATTATTTTTTTTAATAATATATTATTATAATACTCGTAAAGCTTTAATTAGGTTTTGTCCATCTACTTTACAATGTTTATTTTATTCGTTAAATCAATTTTTAAACACATTTCATATTTTACCACTGCTAGTTTTAAACTTCTAGTAAAAAGTTAAATCTGCGCGATAATTCTGGCCCTTAAGGAGACTAATTTGAACATTCTAACAGAAGATTACTACATCATTGATGATTAAGACATCACTAACAATGAAATATAAACGTAATGAGGTAGAAAATTTGTTTTTATTTACTGTTAAAATGTAAAATAGTCTGAATCAAACATACCTATTAGGTGTGCCTACATTATGATTGTTCGACAATAGCTCGAGAATCCCACAACGATGCTATCAAAATGCAACCAATTTTACAAATAGTTTAGTATCTTCCGTTTGTAGTTGATTTGTTGTCGCATCAATGTCTAATTGTGTACAATTTAAGTCAAATTTTTATTTCTCATTCATGTTATCTTCAGGATGATTTTCTGTGCTATAGTTATTGGAAATAGTCTAATTTTATTAGGTTAAATTGATCAAAAGTGTACGAATAGATTGGTTTTTATGTTTGAAAACATTTCTTTTCCAAGTTAGGTACATTATCACAGCAGAGTTGAAAGTTATCTTCATTGATAATCTTAATGTTCATGAAATAGTAATTTCATTATAATTCCTTTTGAATATTTACAAATACTGCGAATATAAATCGAGAACTTTGGAGTTGCTTCCTCGGGGAATTCAAAGACTGTAAATAGACCTAATTGTTCTCAGGCTCGAGCAGGCTTCAAACATGTTCGTATTCCGTTTGCGGTTTGTTTGCATTTGCATTGCTGTCTTGCTGTGTACCAGTAGACTGAGAAGTGTTATTTTCAACAGCTTCAGAACACTGCCAGTTTGCATAATCTTTATAAACTGAATACGTTTTATCAGGAGTCATAGCTATATAGTCAAATATTGATGTAAGTAAAAATATCCATAACACATCCTCATTAGCAGAAAATCTATCAAGATATCTATATAAAAAAGTAAATAACAATGAAGTAGATGATGCAGGAGCAGATTATTTCAGAATAATGTCTGAATGGCTTTCTGGAAACAAAAGTGTGGTGGTACCATAATGTCTGTTATTCATGAGATACATCCAAGCAGTCATATGTATAAATAGAACTTGATAGCAACTATTATAAACCACCTAAGTATTGTTTTAATGGCCCAAATGTATTTTTGATCTACCAGTAGATCTATTTTATTACAATAATAAGGAAGAGAATAGAATTTCACATCAAAAAGGTAACTTCCATTGACATTTAAAATTTAAAAGATCCCAAAATTATGTAAGAACTGAAGCGTTCCGATAAGCAAAATTCTGCTTTGAAAGATCGTCGGAAAGAGCAAGGTTCTCTTACAAAAGGAAATATCGTGTTCCATAATGGAGTCAGATTTAAATTTTATCGCTGTATTGTTGTATCTTCGAGTATTTTATGATACATAAAATGAATTACCGATACGTATCTCTCGTTTTATGGGGGTGAGTCCGGCATTATCGTCCCTAAACTTTCTTGGTTGGAAGAATTTTAGCGTGTGACATTTATGGCGTTTGGAAGATAACGGAGAAACTATGGTGGAATAATTGGATATAAAATTCTATTTTAGTCCGAGTTGACAAAATTTATGTATGTTAGCACGAGTTTGGGAATCTTACGTTTATGTGCTTGAGGTTCTTTGGACTTCAATGGTTTAATGAAAGTCACCATATCAGATTTGTATAACGTTGATTTTGTTACTATTACGATGCCATGTTTTGTCACATATCAGAACTTTTTTAACATCCATCTAGTGGACTATACTCAATACTCATAGTCCAGAAACTAACAATTCTGGCTGCTGATTGCTAATCTAACTCTGAATAGTGAATATAGGCGAAATGGCCAACATGTTGGACACAAACATTTAGTGCATTTCAGACCCACGACAATATGTATGTCAAGTTGTATTACAAGCAAAAGTGATATATTATTACGTTTCTTCCGTATCCAAAGCACGATAACGCCGTTGCAATTTTCGCCATTGACGGTCACTAACCAACTCCAGATAACTTTGTTTAACTTTATGTATCGGCTACGCAAACTTCTTATAACAAGTATTATATTGGATAACTTATTATTGTTAAAGAGCGTCATGTTATTACTTCCCCGTGGTATAAGAAAAGCTTATAACATCAATAAGTTATTATAACTTGAACTCCTTATTAAATGAGTAAGCGTTAGCTAATGAACTACAGAAAGCCCTACTTCCCACTCGGTTTAGCTAAGGACGCGGATTAGCTACAATGTTCATGTGATTTGAATTCAGAGTGATTGCTCCTATAGCTGAAAAGGTGCCAATTCCGGGAAATCCAATAGCCTTAACAAGTTTCTATACATCATTAACCGAGTTAGGACTTACACAGTGTTTCAAACACTGAAGTATTGTTGTGTTTTAGGGAGAACATGTGAGATGATTCTTCTGAATAAGGTGAAAACCTTTTAAGCACAAGCATGGAAGATTTAAGATAAGATATATATATAAGAATAGGAATATGGATTATAATCCACTCGTATTTGAATATTTTGCAGTGAGTGAAAGGTCTACTAAGATCTTTTACTTCTAGTATCTAATATATATGTTGTTTTAATTATTCATTTATTATCTTTATTAATAATCTTTATGTTATGGCAATAATTGAGTTCATTGAACTTATTTTACAGTTAACAAATATTTTATTACTAACAAAAGTGTAACTATGTGATGAAAAGGAAGTGTAATAGACACAATGCATTTACAAAATGCTGCGTGTTCTAACAATTGCTCCTAATCGTTTTAGCGGTCACATGTGCGCTGTATAATATGATGCTCAGTGCTAACAATTACTTTATTAGAAGCATAGCCCCGCTGGTAGTGTAGATCGTTTGCGTGTAAGCTTCTGTCATCCTCTATCTGATCTCTTCACATTATTTCAGTAACTATCATATTTATTTAAATTAAGCAATTAAAAAAGCAGCTATTTTAATTAAAACCGATTCACCACATTTTTATTTTTGCCACAAATCTCGCAGTGCCATGCGGCTTCGTAAATCGCAACAGTCATGGTTTCAGCTCGCCGAATAGTTTGACCGGAACAGATGTTTTACGGCTGGAATGTGTTACAATATGTTGTGATTGTGGGATCGCAAAAAGTTTGTGTGGCTGTAAGATATCTCTATTACACGAGCTTTGAAACTTGTGACCCCATTAGTTTGCAAAACGGTAGGTGCTTCGCGACTTGTATTTAACGTAGAGTAGATGAAAATACTTTCATTTTCACCGTCTATTATGTGAGACGTTTTGTCTCAATTTACAAACGTCTCTCTTAGATTCTTCAAGCTGTTCAATTATGGATATGATCGTGGAGATACTAGCGACGAGAAATTTTGCAGCTTTTTTCATAAATCATTAGATAAAAAATATACACTAATTAGTTACATAGTTACTTTACATGAATAAATAATAAGGAACTTAAATAATACATTGAAAGTTTCAGCGAAGTGACAACAAACAATAAAAATGAAAAATGATAATATACATTATATACATAGATGAAATAAACAATTTATTTTTTCGGCCTTTGTATTCAATGGAACAGGTTAACATCTTTTTATATAGAACTGTGATTGTGTGGAGCTATAAATTCTATCGCCTCTCACGACCCCACACTCGCCAGATAGTTTGGCCGGAAGAGATGTTTTACGACCGGAATACTAGGGTTAACACGTTCAAGTTTTAAGATCGCAAAAAGCATGGACCGCTTTAATACAATGCGCAATGGTACAGTATAACAATGACTAGAATGGCCCAAAGATGCGCCCTGAGGCATATCTGACATAATTATGATATAATTAATTTAAATTATAATTCGAAACTCAACACCGTTAGACTATTGCTGTGTCTAACTTAACTACTTTTGAAACGAACAAAATTGTTCATTTATTTTTTCTCTGTTGACCGCACAAAAATATGTTTTTTTTTACCATTCTACATAGACATAAATTCACTACAGGTTTAATTTCATCATACATAATATACATTAAGCACTCTTCATCAAACTGTTTTTATTAATCATTTCGTATCAAACAGGGTAGAATCAAACAAGCATGTGATTACTCTCACGCACGGGCGAACGATTACCGATTTGTGTTTCACTGTTTAAGCTTTAATTACTAAACCAGTTCATACAAACGCTGTAGCTGTGAGTTCATAGCATTTATCTTCAACTAAATTTAGATCTTATTCTTTTTCATGTACAGTTTCATTTACAATGCTTTATGCATTTCCTAGAATATATTTTTATTTACAGTCCGTGCTATTGATCTATTTGTAGCAAACAGTAGGAGTAATTAAACGGGCGTTGTCCGAAGTTCGGTTAAAGTTTCATGTTACGGCTTGTTTACTTTGTATTTTTTACTTGTCTACTGAAATTTAGCTTAGTGATGGATGATGTTTGTATTTCCCTTCTGTTTATCTTCGTTATTTATTCCTTCGCCTCCCATTTCAATTGTATATCTTTTATTACACTGTGTTTCGACGTTTATAAGCAGCTCTGTTTATATTTTTTGTTACGAAGCTCGAATAATGCCCTTTTTTTATATTGTTTGTTTTTATCGATTTCTATAGATCTGTATTTCGTTACTCTGTAATTCTGTATTAATAAATTTACGATATTTATACAAATGAAAAACACAAGTTCATTGATATTTATTCCGAGAATCATAAAGCCTAAGCCTCTACTTCCGAACGCAATATTCATACAATCGTCTAAGACCTTGGCATGCTAAGCTGCAGAAGTAAACACTGCAGACATAAAATAGGTTCTTTTTGCATCTGACAGCGTTACTGTGATGGCATTAGAGTTCAGAATGGGTCTTGAAATACCCAACAAATGGGAGCCAGCGTCACGAGCCAGTGACTGCAATGGTTGAATGGTTCCAGCCCACAATGTTCGCTTCCTTCGGGAGCTGTTTGCGTACAACGTCTGATGTATCGAATTCGGAACTGAAAATAATTGATCGAAGTTTTTATTCAATGTTATCATTGCACTTTTGAACATTGAGAAATTTGCTATTTAAAATAATGTTATACATATATATTATTAAGATCGACATGTATATAAGACCTCTTGGATGCGGACTTTAAGAGTTGGAAACCGTCAGAATGGATTGTGCCAACTAGAGCAAATGTATGTTAATAATTAGCGCCATTAATTTTGTTTATGCATTCCGTTCAAATAGTAGCTAGGTATTTGTCTCCAACGTCATTTGTTGACTAACTCGAGGTCATCAGGAAGGACATCGAATAAGCCCGAAATTAGTTGGGCAGTCCCCGTTCTTCTTGATGTTCATATCAACAAGCTACTTATAAAAATGCATCAAGATTAGTTTTTACACAAAATACTGGATTAAACTAGTAAAAGGGTATATTATATAAAAGTCGGTGCGGTAAAGCATTTTGTTCATTTTCCGCCGATATATTACATCGGCTATCGTCGGTAAAGTCCGCGCATCAATTTGGATCGAGAACAGCACTTTTAATTTTTTCGCGTTAAAATTACTACTGAAATATCTGGTAACTTTTATGGTTTATCAATATTTTGCAAAAGGTTTTATGTTCTGCGTGTGTTTTATTATTTTGAATACGACGGCGATAGTAGACAGTTTAGTAGAGATTAATTTTATATCTATTTATAATACCGACAAATCGTCGGGACTATATTCTACACTAACTGTAGAAATACTATTTTTCTTTAAGTAACATTTTATCTCTTGCGAATTTAAATCTTATTGCTTGTATTTATTTAGCGTTTTACATCAATTTCAAAAACAGCTTATTCAAAACCGTATGAATATACAATATATTCCAAGCGAATTAAATTTCAATTATTCATAACCGTTTCTGAATGACACATTCTTATATCTCTTGTGTCCTTGTCTAACAGGGCAATCCGGTAGGTTATCCTTTTCTAATGAGAGAGATCATTATTTTCGTATTCAGCGCCAAATTTAACCGTATGCGTTAAAATACAAAGTTGAAATTCAACTGTTAGAGTTACCAAATTACTTTAATTTAGCTGTAGCATCGTCTTAATCCCCAGGGGCTGGCTTTTCTCCGAACGGCTCCAATGTGATTTTCGACTTTTATCCCAGTTTTATTTCTAGTTCCTCCATATTGGATAGACTAGAGTTTATTGCTCTCTTTGTCGAACATTCGAAGGAATTGAGAGACTTGATCAGTATATTTACCTCCGAGTTGAGAAACATCGTGTGGGCTTGGAAAGTTTATATCGTTTAGTGATAGCGTTACTTCTAAATTTGTTGTGAATGTTTATGTTCTAACTTTGGAAATTATGATGAACTCAATTTATGATAATGTATTGAAGAACAATATTCTTTACACTTTCTTATCTGACGTATGCTATTGCAGTTGTCATAATAGAGCCATAATGGTCTGTCAGAGACATTTCAATTGTTAATTATCACAATAGCTTCGTAATCTTTGAAAACACTTTTTACTAAAAATACTTGATATAATAAAAGAGTGTTTTTTTAGTAAAATATTGGGGTGAAAGGATTATAAACCTACATTTCTAAAAAGTTTTTAAGTGTTTCATTGTATTAGTACCTACCGATGAGCTAAAATCTATCAACTGCGGCGGATTCACTTCAATGAACAATGAAAGCAACTACAGTAGGTACTTTAAGAAAAATAATTTCTTTGCCAGCAATAAAATAAACATTATCTGCAGCAGATTGAACCTGAAGCTGCTATCTCACCAGCATCTGCGACCCAACCAATCACTCATCTCGACTCGAGTAATTACTCTCTTAGTCGTTCGTAATGTTTTCCTTTGCGCAGATAACATTTTTTGCCAAAACACAGGTAAAATCTTCGTTGCCCACTAGAACAGGGGTAGCAGGTCGTAAAATCTTAGGGTCATACGGGTCTGTTTATACGATGTACTGGTTTCTAGATAAGAAAATTGGGATGCATAAATTATAATCTAGCGTGGTTACTTTCGTGTGTCGTATTAGCTTAACTACGCTAATGATTCGTTTTTAGACGCTGTGCAATCATAATACACAGAACACTGATATACTATCACAGAAAACAGTATGACAATGAATGAATAGTTAATTGTCTGAACCTGTGTACGATTAGATGGACCTATGTAGTAAAGAGCTAGCATATTGAACCGACAGCCGGCGTTCTAATACAGTCCTTTGAAGCACACAAAATCTGAATGAAAATCTTAAATATTTTCTAACAACACAATGATCAATTTGACTAGAAGTTTTTATAAAACGGTTTCAATTCTATACAGATCGACGTCGCGAACCACAATCTAACTTTGACCATGCTCAATATTTCCCTCGACCGTTTCCTAAACTCATTACTTTTCTAATGAAATAATTATTCTCAGCTTGTGTCAACGGAATGTCTACAAAGAACCCATAGGCTTTTCCTCCTCGAGAACAACAAATACAGAAGAAACAGTAAGTATAATGTTTATTATCATGGCCTGCCTTATCAGATGCCTGATCGAATTAATGTTGGCTTTAGTGATTCTGTGGCCAAGAATCTTGAATAAGTAAAGATACGGAAACTGGAAGTTTAGTAGATAATGTAGAATTACTTGTTTGTTGGAATATTATAAAAAATGAATACAATTGTTTGATAATGTTATGTGATTTTCTGTTCACTTAGAGCTTTATTGAGTTATGTAACTGAATAGTATAATTAAGATACATAATTAAATAAATGAAATGCAACGCTGGTGGCTTGGAAGAAAACTCTGGGGAATTTAATTACTTTTATTCATTATCATATCCTTAGTGTTTCCTTGATCCACTAAAGCCGTAAACCGTAAACGTAAATGTAAACCGTAAACGTAAAACCGTAGTCCACAAGGCTGCTTCGACTCATCAATAACGCCATTCAATATGAACTTTGATACGACTTAATCATTGAACAAAACCCCCTTTATTGTTTTATCTGTGGTACCTAATAATACCTATAGCCCAACAAAAAAGGGTAACCCTACGCCTCTCACGAACACAGTTGGAAGCTTTAGGAGCGATCAATTTGTTTTGTGTACTTATTTGTATAATTTCAGCTACAATGTTACCTTTGGGAGCGGATCGTATGGAAACAGAGCAGTTTGTCGGGCTTAGGAAATATATCGCTTTCCCCTCACAGTTTTGAATGTTATTGTTGGAGTATTTTAGAACGTGTACAATGAAATTCAAAATAACTCTAAGTAATGTACAATGAAAATAAAATACTCAAAGCAACACAGTCTGAAGTACATACTGTATGTAAATAATTCTATTTAAAATGCTACGCTTGTGAACTATCGATACCGGCTTTGAACTATGAGCTGTTTTACGTATTTTACAATTGACAACATTGACATAACGTCTGAATGAATTTATATTTCAGCTGATATTTAGACTGACTATAAACAATATTATGTCTTGTGTAATTTCTTCTTTTCAGAAACAGGAAACAGATAACAACTATAGCGTCGAAGATAATATTTTTCCTGGAATATGGCTCAAATGCCATATTGAAGATTCAATTTTCGATATCACTAGGTTGCTGCTCTTTGTAGATTTTTCATCTCAAAGTCAAATGAAACGAATTTTGCTGGGTCGATTTCAAGTTGCCAACGGAAAAACCAATAGTAAAGAATATAGTTGTTTAAAGACGACTGACTATCAATGCAAAAATAGGAAAAATCCAATTGAAACGACTTTTGTTGGGTCGATCTGAAGTTGTTAATGGAAACACAAATAGTAAAGGGAATAAAAAATAGAGTTGTTTGAAGATGATTACGTATATGAAAGTATAGTAACAGAAAATGCATATGTTGAGCAGTTTAAAATCCACGTTTAGCCAAGATAGGTGCTACAATAGAATGTAATTCAAACCATACGAGTATATACCTTTACAGGTGTGTTGATTAAATCAAATTTGAAAGTAACAATTAAATTAAATTAATTTTTCATTTTCAATTGCAAGCTTCATTACCTTATCACAAATCGCAACGCATTTTACCTTTAACTCTCCAAATTCAATCCCCGATATTGTGTATCAAGTATAGTATCTGAAATCCAAAACACAAGGCAAGCAATGAGTAGCATAAATAAGTAAAAAGGCATAGATGAGACGTCTGGCCCATCGTACTCAGCTAAGTAACTACAGATCCCTTTAAATTGCTGATTCGTGTGAAAAGTGGCGAGATGCTCCACCCAATTTCAGGATTATGAATCAGCTTTTACATAATGAAATTCTGCTTCGGTTCTTCGCTTAGCTTATAAAAATTAATTTTGGTTTTTGCGAAACGAAATAGAACATTAACGGAATATAGAGAATTAGATTTCGTCGACTGAAGAGAGATGAAAAAACTTTCAGTACCTTATTTGCCTCAGCACCTTACCTGAAATTTGAAATTGTTAACTGTGTATATGGAGAGAAAAATGATAAAAATATATTGTAAATAAAATAAATTAAACTGTAACAGTACCAGAACTTCCAGTGTAAGTACAGGTTTGGATTCTGGGGTAACATATTTATATTTCCATATTTTCCATTTGAATTTAAATAGCCACGATCTGCAGTAAGCCTTTAAGTGCCTTATAGTCAAATAAAAGCTTAACGTTAACAACCCAAGCCTAATAAATCTAACTATACCACAAACGTATTGTCTACTCTATTGTCGATACAAATACGAGATTATAGTCGGTCTATTTTACTTGGTACAGATCTCACCCAATTCTATTTTAAACACAATAGGCATATATTGCGGAGTAGCAATAATACATGGAATTCAATTTTCCAACCCAATTGCAAGTGGAGGTCAAACGGGTAACTGTATCAGTTGTTTTTAGTATAACCGTTGACCCCACTCTATCTCGGAGGTTCTTCCCGGGAATAAAGCGATGTGGAAGCATAAACGATGTGGCATAAGCGTACTGTGTTTGGACAAGATCCATTGTTCAATCAGTTGAAGATATGATGCATCTGGATTTTGTATTGAAACTTGATAAAAACTACGTTGCAATAGTAAATAATTATTTATTATACAATTAAAAATATTGAAATTATTTATTTTCACATTCTATACAGACGTTGTAGAAGTATAATTAATATAATGCTTTTGTAAAATTTTTCTAAATAACCAACTTTCGCTCTGCGCGATACGGCAGGAGGAGAAGGAAATATTGAAGTAACAAAAAATTGAAATTAAAAATGATAAACGTTAACGCTAATAATATCTTTGCAAATATCGAATACGGTATAAAAAAATATGAGGCGTTAAAACAATAGATGCCTTAGTACTGACTACATAATAACATTGTGATGTAGATATGACCGCATTTGAAATTCAATATTTAGACATACGAAGAATCGTCGTTTTCTCA
>DWQK01004292.1:0-10581 GCA_018231225.1 Noctuana stator
TGCTTTTTAATAACTAAACTATAAGGCCAATTCTAATAATATATATGTATGTAATATTCTAATCTATACAGCTGAAGAGTTTGTTTGTTTGTTTGAACGCGCTAATCTTAGGAACTACTGGACCGATTTGAAAAATTATTTTAGTGTAAGATAATCCATTTATCGAGGAAGGCTAAAGGCTATCCTGCAATTTTTAACGCGGGTGAAACCGGGGGGAACAGCTAGTAATATATATGTGCGTCTTTTCATCAACTTTCTTGTTATGGGACTGCTGGAAGAGATTAGCAATACCCATTACTCCAATACTGTTACATTTTCTTTTTTGAATTATAAAAAAATATGAACCACATAATATATAAGCTATAATTACAATTATTATATTATAATTATGTAACGAAAACATAATTATTTCATAACAAAAGAAATACATAATATTATTGATTTAAATAGATATAATAGGTAAGTATATTACATTGGTAAGGTATATTTATTTTATAATCATAATTTCATTTTCAGAGAAATTAAGCGCACGCTTTATTATATTTGAGAACCAATTCAAGTTAGAACTTTGGAGCGTAAAAATTAACGTATTAATTGATTTGAACACAAAGCAAATGAAGTCTAGTAAAAATAAGTTCCTACCTAAGTAATCCCTGTAAAGTGTGCGTGATGATGAGATATAAGTTATTACGTATTGCGATCAAGTTTGTCACATAATTATTACGAGAAATAAAAATCAAGAACTACCGCAGTAAGTACTTAACAAAAAAATTTTTTTTCTTTCAGGTGCATTATTTTTTTTCGTCATTATAAAAACAAAAAGTATGCCTACAGAGACATATTTCAGTACCTTTAGCTACACCTAAAATATGACAACAATTCAAAAAAGTCTGATATTTTAATTTAAATAAATGCACGCACAGCCAAAAGGAAAATGTAAAATACTTACATGAAGCAGTTAAAAACACTATTCACGTCACTGTAAGAACTTGAAAAGTTTCGGGTGTTGAAAATCGCAAGTTTCGTCACTAGAGCGTTGACGTCAGTAATGGTTGATGACAGAGTGACGCACGCGCATCGAGCTAGGGATGGCGTGGCGCGGGGTGCGACCCGCCCCATCTCCAGGGCAAATGATAAACCCATTGAGTAATGCGATAAGTGGGGGCGCTCTTCAACTGCTTTGCTGTTTTTTTATCATACTTTTCCACAGAAGAAAACTGTACAGCGTTGTTTGTTACCTTCATTGAAAAAAAGAATAAGTTGTGGTGGTAATGCGCAATTATTAATGTTTGTGTATAGTGTTGGTGAGTAAAATACGGTACGGTCACAGTAAAAATTAAGGTTTTTTGTCTAAAGTAAATATCTTATGTTTCGCGACGTATTTTAATTCTGTGATATTATCTAAAATTATTTATCTGCATTTAACTTAATTTGATCAATTTACATTGTTTAGATAATAGAAATAAAATACATGCAAGCGTACATCGTACCTGTCTCCTCCTCGTGAAGTCGGTAAAAATAAATAAACCTTCCTCATGAATCATTCCGTTTATTAGTGAAAACTACTGAAAACCGTACAAAAAGCTATTCAATGGCTTTCAAATTTATCGCGTTCATACAGAGAACCGACGCGTCGGCGTCGGGGGATTGTATTTTATAATAATAATATGTATAAGTGTATTGTATCGTTGTATATTATAATCGATTTATAAACTGTATACGTACGTGTAAATTATCCTTAACGTATTTTCGCAATCTTCGAATTTGTCGTGAATGTAGTAATTAAATAACATTTTAGGTACCTACCATAGACATAAAAGATAGTAATGCTATCACTGATGTCCTAGAAGTTGTTATATTACTTAAATAAACAACAATTACCGCATAATTAAAGTGATATGACGCAAGTATACCTACCTACCTATAGAAAGCAAGTTTAGTGACCCTTTCAACCACGTCAGTTTATAATAAATCTATGCTTTTAATAATAGTGCACTACTGCTCCCTGAATAGGTACTGATTGAGTGATCATTCTGTAATAATAATGTCACCGACCAACAATAGGATTGTGGTGCCATCTTTAAATTTGATATAACGGCAACTGTCAAGTGTGACGTGTACGCAAAGCTGGAACGTCATTGGGCGAAATAGTTATGGACCCCTGGCGCGAAGGGCGGCCTTTTTATTTCAATTTAGGGCCACTTTGCACGCATATTACCCTTTGTATTCATGTCACCGGGGGTTGCCTTTGTGACGACTGGTCAATTTTAATCACTACTCATTATTTCTTTCTGATTCCATTAATAACAGCAGACGTTCCTTTCAGGTGGATGACATTTCATAAGGATATTGAATGTCAGAAGATCTGCATTCATGTACCTAATAGCTTATTTATACGTCTGTAGAGTTAAATATTAAAAAATATACAAGGTGTATCTTTTTAAGACGTTAAATTATTATAAGTTTATTATTATGAAAATTTTAATTAAGATGCGCATAATTATTTGAATTCAAGATAATCTATCAAAATAAAATAGTACATACTAAACTTAATAAGTGTATAGAATTGGGTAAAAATAATATAATATATTATTAATTTACTTTGTCTGTGGAAGACTAGTTTGGTTTGTGTTCTTTAATACGATACGTAATATTATTTCTTATGAATGAATATAAATAATAATAAAGTAGTTATTCCTATAAATATGATTTCATTTTGTGTGACTTGAAAGTCTCTATCTATAAAACAGATTTGGCTGTCAGTCCTATTAAAATTTTTATTAATAGATAACACACAAGAAATAGGTAGTTAAATAAATTCACCCTGTATTATGTCAATCGTGGAGCAGATGCTGTCTCTATATTCAATGAAGTTTTTATTCAATTATGTATCACAGGATATTGGACATACGAGTAATATAGGAGCTATTCATATCAAGAAAATACAATACGAGTGCAATTTTTTATTATTATTACATGTGTGACTAATACTATTAGCATACGTACAATTAAATAACATAATATTTTTTTTAGTATAAGTAATATTATAAGTGTGGCAAGACTAAAAAAATAGATAATATTCTTGAAAATATCCGAAAAGGTGTTTACTTTTATTTACAATGAAATAATACCTATGCTGATAACAGTTATACCTACTTAAATACTTATTTAGAAAATACATTATATAAATTAAAAATATGTACCTATATATTTAAAAAAAGTGGCAATAAACTTAATTAGGTGAATTAAGTTAATTTTACTGTATCACTGCTAACATTCAAAGTTTATATAACTATAATATAGATCAGATCTAGGATATGTAACAACGCGAAGCCGCGAGCATTAGACAAATGTATTGTACATAATAAAATAATTTAAGTATTTATTTTACACACAAAAGTTGCTGATTATATACATAATTTATGTTTTAAATCAAAATTGCCTTTTAGGTATTTCTCGCCAATGGATTTTATTGAGACAATTTATAAAACTAAATAAACTAAATTAATCCATTGTATATAAAACCTACCTACTAGGTACGGTAAGTATTGTTAACATACATATTAACGTACACGAGACAGCCGTCTATTCAAATGCATAACAATTTTTCACTTTAAGCTCTTCATAACAAAGGGGTAGGTATGTACCTACCTACTAAAAAACACAAAAAACTAAAACAATCAGTAATCGTCTGAATTAGTCTTTAGGTAAAGCGCTATCACTTTTTCCTCTGGAGTACACCCTGTAGGCTGTCTTTGAGCCCAGCATTCTGTCAAGGAGGCTGTGTTTGGCTCTCCGCCGGAGCGCGAGCACTTCTCGGCAGAGATCATGGAACACCTCCCCCACCTGATTGACTTGCTCAGCTGCAGCCACTTCAGCAAAACTGCATTCAAAATCCTTTGCTAATATTTCTCCCTCTTCTGGACTTACCTGAGAGTTACAGAAAATGTGTTATTTATACGTACAAAGATTTTTCTAATAGGTACATAGGTAAAGGTAATGACGATGACACACGTAAACTTAAGTTTACGTATACGTAATATAGACATTTTTAAAACAATCAGTCAGTCACTACTCTATAAGTTTGGATACTAGGGGTTGGTTATTCGTAAATAATTTAATAATATTATTTCTAATTAAAAACATTCCTAAAATACCTACGTCCATAACTACAAGGCTAATGCCTAGATGTGTCGAACGTGCATTATTCTCGATTATTATAGGCTGTATATTTCGTAAAAATATATTATAAAATCGTGATAAAGCTTGTTAACTGAATGGTGTCTTGGCAGCTTACACGGCGCGATGGCGCCGCGCCGTGGGCTGCGTCAACGGTCTGTTACATAAAAATAATGTACATCCTATGTTTATTACCTTATTATTCTTTTTATGAAGAGCTAAAAGCAAGTGCGCGATATTCCTGTGTCTCCTTAGTAAGATTGACTTACAATACAAAAAATAACGTACACATAAATAGTCGCTTCGTACTGCAGCTCTTTGATATGCACCATGTCATTTCCATTGCCATTGTCTTTTTCAGAACACGTCGAGGGTTCAATTAACGATGTAGCTAAGTAAATGATACTGCACCTGGCTGAGATACACCATGTCAGCTTTGTTTTCAACCAGGGTCAGGGCATGTCGAGGGTCCATTTAACAATGCATTCTATGTACATTACTATGTCAGTATTGCTCCCGATGAGATTTAGGGCACGTGGAGTGTCCATTTAACGATAAAACTGGGTAAATCATACTGCACCTGTCTGAGATGCACCATATCCGCTTTGTTTCCGACGAGGGTCAGAGGCACGTCGGGCTGCAGGGTTTGCTTGGCACGGCGCACGTAGTTAAAAGACTCGCGGTCCGTTATCGAGTAGACCAAGAACAAGCCGTCCGCCCATTGAGCCACTTCATTACCCGGGAGCTCATCTAAACTCTGAAATGGTCAGACCATTCTGAATTTTTATATTATTTTAAAAAGCATAATAATATACAATGTTTGAAGTCGTTCTAAACTTGATTTTCACTTTCATAAATCCTGAATTGGTTCGGTAGAAAGTGTCCATAAGATTGAAGACACACCAATATTGAATGTAAATATAAAGAAAAGTCTTGTATAGGCATTTCACCGTTACATTGTAAATACTGTTAAGCAAATTATCGAAATTTTTTTCAAGTGTACCACAAACTATTTACTAAGATAATATTATTTTCCAAAAAACTAATATGTTCTAACTCTAACCTAACCATTACAAAACCACTTGAGAATAGCTACATTGCAATAGATTATTTTTCTGCGTTGAATTATTTTTATGAATTTTGTTTTCACAGTTTTTCTCCAGTTTGTAAAGTTTGTAACTCGTAAGTTTGTAACCTCGACAATAAACTTGTCAGTGACATGGTTATATTGATCTTTCTTGACTTCATTTGGTTTAGCCTTTAGCCGTCCAATGCCTTCAATGATTAAGCATAATAACAGTAACCAATACAAAAAAAATTAAATTATTATTACCTTAGGACACGTATCTAATATTTCAAAAAGTATCGGTTCTCCGTCGAGTAGAGCTTCGTGTTTGTATTTACTATCTGTAAGCAGATAATAACACTCTATTAGCTAATTAGAAGTCTATTTTAGACCCGCTTTATATACCAAACAAGATCTTATTCGAATGCTTATCCGTAAAAAATTAGGTGTCATGTATGCGCACTAACCTTGTTGATGGTCGTATTCTCCGATGTACCGTTTGGTGAGGAAACGAACAGTCAGTGCTGAAATAAAAAATAAAAAATTTTAACAAAAATTTGTTTAAAGAGTATAGTTTGTATGTACATATTACAAATTAATTTGGACACAAACCAAAATATTTGCCATGTTCCTATAATAAGTATTATCTACAACATAGCGTCGAATTAAAAGTAATTTGTGCGTGTAATTTTAAGTAAGTATTAAAATCTACATTATTGGCGTATCTTACCATCTTCTAGGGGTCTGGGGTATCCTGGCCCCCGAGATACGATGGTTTTAACTTTTGGATCGGTCCTACCCTCACCCTAAGGATATCCTAAGCTATGAACTATCTTCTTCTTCTTCTTCTTAATATATATAAATTACGTGTCACAATGTTTGTCCGCGATGGACTCCTAAACTACTTAACTGATTTTAACCAAATATTGCACACCGTGTGCAGGTTGATCCAACTTGAAAGATAGGATAGCTTACATCTCAATTTATAGTCGCAATATTATTTTATTGCAAATCATAATATCCGATAGCCACGATTATTTATTCGTGTGTTCAATAGATGGCGCTGTGTTGCGCTTTTTTAAGACGTTTAAATGGTTCTATCATTAAACTTGCTCGAACTAATGGTCTTAGATAATACTCGTACCTATTGCAATAGCCATATCTACTGTACTATATTATGCTGGAATGAAATACTCTTGAAAGTAGGTAATGTATGTATTATGTATCCTGTATATATTTTATCACATGGTAATGATTAATAGGATAATATTTGGCAACCATTTAATATGGTGATTAAATTAGGAGTTAACTGGGAGCAGCGGGAGCACATTTGTATACCTATACTATACGTATTATTATATAGGTACGTTTGATACAGATGTCGATCAAATGGTAAAATGTCTTGAAATAAATAAATAAGTGCTTACGAGTTATACTGAATGATTTAGTTCAGTTGCAACGCTCGAGGCCATGGAAATAACGTTTATTTATATTTCGAGTACCACACCCAGAGAAATCTTACAAACTTGTGTATGATGAAAGCTTTTCTACTGACATAAATGAACGCCAAATTAAGAGAGGAATTAATTGTTTGCTTTTATTTTATTAACCTTTACCCTTTAAGGATATCCATATCAGTTATCCTCGAAAGACCAGAGAATTCCACCATCCCGCAATCGGCCATCATGGTGAACCAAGGCCTAAATCCTTCTCATATTTTTGGATTCTCATATTTTGGTTATGTAGTTTGCGCAGACTATTGCGATAGTGAATACGTGATGTGACGCGTGGGATCGCCATTGACATTGTAGGAGGCTGAGTCAAAGAATCAAATGTAGTGCCGTGGGTGGGATGGTGGCCAAACATAAAAAAGCGATAGCTTCATCGGCCATAATCCCTACGCCTGAAATAACAATAGCAAACATGACTAACATGAGATTATCAGTGAAATTTCCGTTCGATCGATGAATAACAAAACACCGACCGGTGCGATTTCAATTACACAAACATACTTAGATTGAATAATGAGATCTCAATGTAATAGTATACGAGTTTTATTGGTTTTTATACATAATGAAAAAATTCGATACTCATTCTATCAACTGAATCGGTTCAAATGCAGAGATGCTTACAGACTGAATAATTAATAACTTTAGTTAAGTACGAATAGGTACATGAATATTCAATGATGTTTATTTTTATTTAACTGAAGTTAGACATTATTATGCTTGCTTTTGGATCACGCTTTATCTAATGATGTAATGGATTGCAATGGATCATGAAGCACCGACTACTGAACAAATTAGGTAGAACTTAAAATTTAGGTCTTCGGTTATTATGCTAAGAATAAATATGTATGTTGAACCTAACCACAACCTACAACCTTTAAACCGATTTCCTAAGAACATTTGGACATTGGTACATTTAGACAACATTGGTTTTGCTAGAGTTCGCTCACTAACTATAGCTTATCCTCTCAGAAACGTGTATAAACGAAACGTTCGTGCCTAATGAAATCCACAACAGTGGCTTACGGCGAATTTTCTCTTATTTTAGAAACGCCGGATTGCTTTACGATGTTTATAAGAGAATACTGTAACGTTTTTATTTACAATTCCAATTTATTAGATATATTTAGACATCATCAGGTAGGTCGGTACTTATTTAGTTAACCAAAGGCAAACGTAAAAACAAGAAAAAAACCGAGATTAAAAAAATTGGTAGGACTTACTTACTTCAAGAATAATACCAAAAGGGTAAGTACTGAAATTATGCATTGGGGGAGTTCGGACTTAGTAAAAGTAACATAAAATAAATAAAATGAACATGGAAAATTATTGCATCAAAGCAAAATAATCACTCACACTTTCAACTGGGTGAACGGATTTGGATGACTCTTTTTTTTTTATTTAAAGCTATAATAATTTGGTCCAATTCTGACAAAGGCACACATGAAAAATCTTTCAAGTCGGTTTTTTTCGTAACGCGAGTTTTAATAATATTGCCACTGAT
This sequence comes from Noctuana stator, assembly GCA_018231225.1. Lineage (NCBI taxonomy): Eukaryota > Metazoa > Arthropoda > Insecta > Lepidoptera > Hesperiidae > Noctuana > Noctuana stator. The sequence continues at coordinate 8,258 of DWQK01004292.1, forward strand.
GGGTCTGTTATCTGTCCCCACAACTGGGGATGGTCTGAATTAGACTCCACTATGCTGTTCTAATGCGAATGTAAAATCACTAATTTATTTTCTCCGTACATTTAATTTGCAAATATTGATTGAATTCTGCTTATTGTCCTAACTCACAAAGGAACTATATATAAACGTGTACAGATTATTCTGTACTTTGAAAATTTGGCTATTAGCCAATTTAGGACATTCAAGAAATTACAAAGATAATTAACATTAATTCATTAACTTTTGTCGATTTTTAAAAAGATCCATCCATTTGTATTCCTTGTTGTTAGCTATTAAAGTATTATGATAAAACGTACCTGTTACTGATAATTTAGATAGGTCAATACCTATTATCCACCTAAATTATAATGTAATTGTACTTATAATAGTAAAGTAAATATTATTATAAGTAGATATTATTAATAAAGTAAATATTATTATAAGTTCATGGAACAAATGGGAACTGCCCTCGCGCACTGAAACATGCTCTAATAGAAAAAGATGAATCGATCTTACTGATGCTGTTCAAATTGAGTAGGCGATCCTAATATTACGATGAGAAACGGGAATTCCGTCTAAATTGAGCAGGCAATCTTAACATAACAGGGAAGCACTGCGGAAGTTAGCTTAGAACTTATATACCTATATCATAAATGCCTTTGATCGGGTTTGCCTCATGAGCCAAGGGTCTTCTTACGAAGCTTCCATGTTACAGTCTTTTCAAGAGACCCGGGTCGGAAGGAAACTAATATAGGTAACATAGACTCCTAACTTATCTACATTATTTGTGGAGCTATGCTGTATTTACCATTAAAATCATTAGAGGACGCATTATTTTTACCTCCCAGTTGAATAGATATCGAGCTGTATAATGGAAGGCCTATTTTTGTTTTTAATGACAGTTGAATTATGAGATCACTACTGTAGTCAAAACACGTAGCAACACTTTTTTTAACGCATGCCGATTTCTCAATTCCGTAAACATTGTAAAGTCGAATAGCTGTCAGGCGCAAAGGCATAAAAGTGCGAGATGTAGGTAAGCATTATTCCGTGTAGGTAAATACTTCTCTGATCGAATAAAAATAAAGTAATTTCTGAGGTACTGGTAGGATGTATATTATGTGCTGAAAAACTAAATGAAATACAGAAAAGAGTCCGGATTCTGAATTTTATGTTTTGGATTACAAAAATTATCCATATTGTGTACTTAGAACGATTCGATAGACGTAAAAGAGAGTTTTCCATAATAATAATTATGTATATTGTGTATAAATAAAAAAATATTAGCTATAGATACGGCATTCATAGTTAATGTAATTTGTTATTATCCATTGCGTATTCACGCTATTATAGCGTTTAATTTAAGTTGATCCTATCCAGCAACAATAAGCACTGCGATTTCAATACCTAATTATGGTAGTTAGATAATAATAACATCTGTTATCCCGAATCCTACTTACATTGACTAATATAAGTACCTATCTGAGAGTCCTGAGATAACGCCCCATCAGTGGTTACGATATTAAGTTTTCATGCTAATTTCTTATTATATTCGTAAGTTTATGTTCACCTTTACTCTTAAAATAGTAACTTTGGTGCATTTTGGTTTATTCCAATTGTCCTGTATACCTTACTATACTCGCATCAGTAGCATTGTTGGCGCCAAAATTAGATATGTAACGCAGCTGATCCCGATCGGTTATAATATTCAACAGCCCAAGTACCTAAAGTAAACAGTATTATACCAAATAATTTAATACCTATCTACTCGCACGAAAGAGGCTAAAAGAGCAATCCACATTGAAGAGCCGGGTCAAGACTGCTCGTCTGAGACATAGCAGAACCAAGGAATTAGGACAAATTTAATGCGAAAGCTTGTGCAATTTTACATTTTATTATAATACTAACTTATGCCCGCGATTCCGTACGAGTGGATATCATAAATTTTTGACCAAGGAATAATATTGTCCGTACAAACTTTACCCCTCCCTCCCTTTTTCCCCCCCCCCCCCCCCCTAGGGGTAAAATTTCAGAACATCCTTTCTTATCCTTTAATTCGGTTTCAATCAGCAACCATCGCACCTCGAATTCGGCCAAGAACTTTACAGGAAAGTATTTTTCGATACATCATACGAGTACATCTATCTATTTATCTATACTATAATAAAACTGTAGAAATATTTTTTCTGTACATTAAATATTTTTTCGAAATTTTTCCTAGAATAGAAGCCAAAAATGTATTTTTTAAAACTTTTGTCTGTCTGTCTGTCTGTGGAGGCATCACTTGAAAACCAGTGAACGGATTT
>DWQK01004293.1:0-10580 GCA_018231225.1 Noctuana stator
GTTAAGTAGTTTAGGAGTCCATCGCGGACAAACACTGTGACACGTAATTTATATATAAGTATTAAGATAATAAAAAGTATGTACATAGTTACCCATAAAAGCAGAAAGGTAAGTGGAATTCCAAAAAGGTAGTAAATTTTGCACTGCTTCTAAAACCAAATGCCCTTTCACAAAATAATGGAATTTTCCCTGCAAAAGAAATCTGGTAATGTAATTTAAACTCCCACAATAAATTATTGATTCACTTTAATGGAGTCTTACGCCACTTCGTAACCCCCTTTGAATTGACCCTAGCATCCAATTCCCAGCAGTGCAGAAGTTTAAATGATGAATTTAGATTTGTGTTCCTAGTCTGGGTATTAGTGTCTTCGTGTGTCCATGGCACCCACGACATAGGTTATCCTAGTGTGGACTATAAGTGTGAAGCGATATTTGTTTATTTTGTTGACTGTGTGTGTATTATGTTTTGTATTATCAAAAACAAGTGATAATTAATTTGTAATACCAACAATATAAATAAAAATGTGTAAATCGGTACCTTTAGTCTGTCATTGTCAGTACCGCAGCAGTTTGTGCTCTTTACCAAGTAAGGCAACAGGAATCTTGTTAAATTTGTCGAACATCTTCAGGCTTAGAGGCTGCTTTGGAAACTTTGCTGCCTTGCACCGACGTTATCCATGCCGCGACCTCTGAACTATCAAAGATAGCTTTTACTAAAGTTGTATTATATGAATCCCTAAGCAAGTATTATATGACAGCATTACGAAACGCTAGCTTCCCGCCTTGGGCCATATTCTGCTCTCATATATTTTATAGTTCTGTCATTTCACGCTGTGTAACTCAGTTAGCATAGCTTTGCACGACTTTGAATCCCACGGCAGTATAGGTTAATTGGATGACTTTGTGAGCATATTGCTCTGCAAATTGATAGTATGTGTAGGTATGTAATTTTTATATAACCAGTATCAAATATATGTATGAAACTTTTTTCTATTCGATTCATAATTTGCTGCAGCCGGCCAATCTCTTTCAGTCTGCTTACTTTTACAATTTAAATTTAAAAGAGCGGCGTCAAGAATATAATTACGTACATATTTATCTTATCCGATGACCGCCTATTACGATTTTTCTTCAATCTTTCCTTTCACTTTTCAACCGTCTGTAAAAATTCTTACACTTTTTTTTACGAGTAAGTATAAAATTATGGTACTCATTTCTCTCGACACTTTTAAAAGTAACTCATGTCGTCCTATTTAAAATCTAAATTATTTCTTCAAGTATTTTTATTTTACTCTTGTCGTTAAAGACTTTTTTCGAAATTACGGAAAGAACAGACGATTCACCATTATTAAAATTCAAATTATTAAAGTATTGGTCTTATTATTTAAAAGAAAAATAATAAGGATTTAGATGGCCAGTCACTGGAGAGAATATAATGAGTATAAAAGAATATTTCCAAAAGTTCGTATAGCATAAAAAAATTATTAGGTTTATTTTTTCCTATTATACGATACAAGCTTTTAAAACAGTTTTTTACAAAGTTTATTTCTTCAGAAAGATTATTTCTTCAGCTACAGAAAGATAAGGTAAGAGCTTGTCTGAGCTTCTATCGACATAAGAACAACAAGAACAAATACTTTTCAATATATATCGTGGTAAGGGTATCCATTAATGGGTAAAATAAAAAAAAACTGTGTAAAGCTTTTTAAATTAACTTGTTTAAGTTGCTTGGTATTTTATAGAATTATTTTATATTCGGCCATCTGACCCGATCGCATAAAAGCGGTTTGTGTTATAGAAATTTTATGTAGGTGAAAGCGATGTGCAAAATAGAAGTGTTTTGTTATTATTGACGCATAAACATCACGCGGGGCGATTCCAAAACTTTGACTCAACACTCAACTATTGTCTGCAACGTTATAAATGACATTTTCAAGCCGTTAACTTACATAATACTTTTGTAAATAAATTATTTACGTTACACCTGTAGTGAGATCGATATAGAATACTATATTATTATTATAAGTATATAGTATTTATATAGCATAAGAAATTTAACTAAATATCTTTTATGCTCATAAGTTTCGCCAAGACACGTTTTGTTCTCTCGAAGTATTCCCAAACCAATTTTGTAAAAGCTAAAAGCGAATGGAAGAAATCAATTTAGACTAAGAAGATGTTTATTCGGCGTAAAAATGGGTGTCCCAAATGCTATCGACACTGTACTAGAAGGTTTCTTGATTCGTTTAAAATTTTTCATAAGCCCATGGAAATATCTTTCTATAACATTAATTTGCTTTATTTTCCAAGAAAGGTCGAACCTTTTATAATATCAATATCACGCGCAGTTGGGCATTACTTTAATCAATAGGTAACTATTTATTAATATAAGACTTAGGGAAACAATTATTAATTTAGGTAATTTCGTAATGGTTATACTTATATTAAGAAATTTCACGAGGCTTGTTTAATTCAAACTCTAATTGTTTTAATTATTGTAAGGTTTTTTCATACACTAGAAAAAATATTTAATTCGGGTTTAGGCGCCCATTTCCTTATACCTTAATCTCACGGCAGTCTTTTACAATTTCATTTAATTACAATATTCTTTATGCAGTGATAGAGCTTGACAATGGGAACACGTGACAGACAGGTAATCGTGTGCGTGACGATCGCTCCATCACCAAGAGGTCACACATTTGATTAAATTAAAAACTATTATATTGAGACTGGTAGAGATAGTTCAAATCACAAACTAACATTACCATTTCCCGAAACAATATTATTATTACGCATCTGTGTAAGAGCAGGGAGCTTGTTCTGGTATTTTATGGTAAAGGCCCACTGCCTTTAGTGGCAAAGTTATAGAGTTACCCGTGTCTTACACTATGCATAGGTACTCGTAAGTATGTGTGTTGTTTTAATATTTTTTTTGGTTCTATAAGTACTTTAAATTTTAGTGCATTTTAGTGCCGTCTGTAATAATACAGTACATATTCATAAATAACATTCGCATACATTAAACAATAGAGCGCTTTAATTGAGAGTAACGTTTGCTCTGTATAATAATATAGAAGTTGAATAAAAGAGTATTTAAAATGCTTGCAGCTAAAATGAAGCTTTTATATTGAATCTTATCCATGATTAAGTATTTAAACGTCTGTCCGCATGAAACAATGTGGTTTGTTGTTTAGTGAAAATGTCACCATAAAAACATAGGTCATATGAAATCCGCATATTCTCTTTACCCAACCATATTCCTTTATCCTTCATTGGAACGGGCAAATGTCAACTCAGGTCACGTGTGTGGGGTTTTGTCTGACGTGATATGGTCCGTGTTAAATAACTGACAATACATTTTATGTTTACTGAACGTAATTTTCTAACAACTGACAATACATTTTATGTTTACTGAACGTAATTTTCTAACGATATCATATAAAGGCTAATTTAATTGACCTAAATGATAATTAAAATAGTAACCGTTCTTTTGTTTTCAACCCAATATTAATCTTTGGTAACTGTATACTAAATATGTTGCATTTTATTTTTATGTGAAATAAAATTAATATCGTAATATCGGTCTACTAAAGACATCTAGATCTCTTTTAAGAAACTCTGACTAAAAAAAACTATTTTTCTTTAACAGTAAAGCGAATGAAGTGCGTAATGACAACTGAAACGTTAGTGGTTGTACAAACCTTTAGGAACCACGAAAACCCAACAAGAAAACCACTTACTATTCGTTTATTTAACAAGATACCTTCATTACGTATGTGCATAAATTGTCATACCGGGTTCAGCCTACCTATTTCACAAGTTCAATTTTTTTAGTATGATATATATTCGTTTTTTGTATCTCATATTTAAATAAAAACTAATAAACTAAATAACGCGTGGGCGCATAATTTCGTGAAGATACGTGGGTACCTCTAAGATATATTATATAAATGAATTTTAAGAAATCTCTTTCTTATTATTGTAGCGTATCATCATATTACTTTAGATAATTATATCATATTATTTTACATAACATATTTCATTAAAAGATCTAAATAATAATAATTGTTTTACTTTAACACATTTTATTAATTTAGTAAATACTTGATATTTTAGTAATTGATGTTGATATTTTAGTTAATACTTGATAGTAATACTTGATTAGTTAGTATACGAGTGCATTTCCTCATAGGTACACATTACTCCTCTCATCTTAATCTTTGAATCATGGCCATCCTAACCACAGCTTTTGACTTACTATAGTACTGATGTTATCTTAATATCCGTTTTAAAAAATTTAAAACGGCGCGCGTCATATTATTCACTAGACACAAATGAATATCAATCAACATATAAAAGATATAAAAGCGCGGACACTTGTAAAATCATATTATGTAGAATACGCCGAAAATACCTTGAGGATGCAAGTTGTATAATTTATAAGTCATTTTATATAGTAATGCTGTCTTGACTGTTTTAAGGTACAATAAGCCGCACGGAGAAGTCTGAAATTTGGCTTAGTTTCGTGTGCAACAATATGCAATACGTGTTTCAAAATCTTTAAATTAAATAAAACTACAATAATTTCTACAAGCTACTAACAGGTGGCGCTATAGGTCATTGAATTTATTTTCATAAATTGTTTTTAGGCGCTAATAGTTAGCACTATAAAAATAAATGTTGAGTGATTTGAATAAAATAATAATATATGGAAGAAATAAACAATTTAGGTATTCTCTGAATTTAAATTTGTAATAGATATATCTAGTCTAATTTTTTATTATAATTATTATAAGTAGGTATATGACAGGTTTTTTTTAACAGTTGATAGATCCAAAAGGTAAGCAGTGGATCTCCACAACGTAGTGGCCGTATTTTAACAGGAAGGAGTGAAATTACTTTAGTTCAGACAATACATAATATATTAAGATTTTATTTTTTAAAAGATGACACTGTCTATATTCTTTAACATCTTTTATATTAAGGGCAGAACACGCATTATGTAAGGACGCTAAAACATTTTTATTGACGCTCAAATTTGCAACCGTTATTTTATAATTTGGTATCCGCACTAGCTCAATGCAGAGGACGATAACTTAAATTATATCTTTAAAAGGAAATCTGTGTCCAGAATTAGGATATTGGTAATGAGTTGTTAATGGAACCTAGAAACACATTATTGTAATGCCTTTAGGGTTAATGAACGTTATATTATTACAAAAAATAAAAATAATTTAATTAAAAATGAAGCTGGGTTAAACCACATTGGGTTTATTTTCTGTAAGCCGCTATATCATTCGGAATGAACACCCGTGTCGACCCATAAAAAGTTTAATTCAAAAGGTAAAGTAAATTTCAAAATGTAGTTATACTTTTTTTTTTAGGTTTTCTTAATAAAATTTGAGTAAATCTAATACGTTTTCCAAAATAACAATGTTTTATTAAAATAGGAAAAAAAATGAATGAGGAATGAATAAAATATAAAAATACATACAATTTTTTTTCATACAATCATACTGAAGCGTAACAAAGCAATAAAATAAAAAGAACATTCTAAAAAATTATAAATACGGTAAAATAAATAATAGCAAAACAATATTCAAAAGCAGATACATAACAAAATTGTAGGCGACGAAACTGTCATAGAAGCTGGTCTGAGTAAACTTAAAAGAGCGCAAACATGAATTAAAAGTGAAGAACTTACGGATCGCTAGTGCGGCGGTGGCGGCGTTGTGGTACCGGCGGCGAATGGTCAGAGACACATAGCACGAGAAAGGTTTGAGGGCCGGTGTTTAGTTGTAGTTGGGTAAGAGCGCAACGCGAGGCGCGAGGCAAGAGGTGGCGGCGGAGCGCCGGGAGCTGCTGTGTCGGGCCGGGACGTGTGACTGGCGCTGCGGCGGGCGGCTACTGGCGGACGGCGCGCCATCGGCGGCCGCGGCGCACGGCGCAGCCCGCCCACGGCTGGGTATCCGTCGCCGTCGTCACGCTACTTACCCCACAATCTCTTCTCTTAATAATATCACTCCGAATTATTTCCGACGTCAAATTTAAGTGGGAATGTTGGATTTGTTGCAATTTTGGACAAATTTTGATATCGACACTTATACGTCTATCACGTAATGTTGTACTTACATATAATAATATAGCGATAGCGCTGTCGCTGCGGTAGATGCCTGCCTGCGTAGGTGGGTGTCAAAGGTGATACTTATTTACGAGAATGCGTATTGGGCACATTTTCTTGTTTGTTTAATTTATAATATTCGACAGCTTAATTATCGTGATTTAAGCAATTTGTTATTGATAATGCCTAAAAGTTATTATAATTTAATTCAAAATTAATAAAAACATTAGTTTTGTAGTAAATATAAAAAAGGTTTTTACATGTCATTTATATTAATATAAAAATTAGTAGTCACAAATTTAATACCATCATAATTATTATCATAATTTATGTAACTTAGAATTTTGAATTGTTACCATTTTACCTTTAAGTTAATAAATAAATAGCAACATTTATTTGTATAATAATTATAAAGATATATCTTTACCTACTAAATTGACTCCTTAACCCTTCACTTATCGCCCTACGCTGTGACATTCATAATCTCAAATCTCAGAAGCCTACCTAATTAAAGTCCCAGTTATTAAATTTCTACTATCAGATCTCGCAAAAACAAGAATTTGCTGAGACATCTCATGCAAAAACTGAAGTGACGTCACCATTTTTGCGGAGCCCACCTACGTAAAAAGCTGAATGACGTGGCTAGCTTAAAACTTTGGTCATCGTCTTGTCGATTCCAGCCGTCGATATACTTCTTACAACTTTACGCTTCTAAATTCGGTAGACTAAAATTATGGTCACGATAATGTAGAAGCTACTTCTTCTTCTTCGAAATATATACGCAAGTTTACAATTTATTGAGTTACTCTGTGATCATAAAATGTTAAAATTCAATATTGTGTTTCTCCTAGGGAAAAATTTTGTTTGGTGCACCTCGCATATAAACACCATAAAAGTTACTGGAATAGAGATTTAAGTTTTCATAGACAAAACAAGGTTCCTTTATAAACAGTACTTCATATGTATTCCTTTATTTATTGCAAAGGACGCCATAATACATCAAAAGGCCCGAGTAAGTTAGAATATTTAGAAAAGGAAAAACAAATGGGTATTTGTCTTTATTATTTTTGAAACTAAAACAAAAATGTACCGTATGTATTGCTTCATTAATTTACATTGTACATTGACCAAGGACTGACATATTAAATTAAAGTTGGACAAAAAATGTCAAGCATAGCAGGCTTAGCCATAGACGGTAAACAATATTTTGAGTCCCAACGTTGGGCCTAACGAGTAAGCTAAACGTCAAAACTTCGGAACTTCGGCAGCAACGAAACATGAAGCCAAGTGTGCTCTACCCTACTGTGCGCTACTCTTAATTTCCTTCGTTGTTAACTAAGTTTCTACTTTGTTCATAACGAAGCTAGGGAACCAGTCATAAACGACGTCCCAATTTCGGTTTATTAAGACATACTCAAACGTAAATATGTTAATCGTTTTTTAAGGACATAATATATTATAACTACATAATAATTCCATAATAATTATTCATAGATACATAGCTATAACAATGGAAGTAATCTAACAGAGTTGACAATAAACAAAAGGATAGATAAAGCATACTTTTAAACCTCTGTGGTACAGATTTAAAGTTAACCGATTAAAACTTTGCAGCCATTCAAGTAAAAAACTAAACAAAATGAATGAAGAGCACTAGTATGTGCGGTTGTGCAGTTGCACGGTAAATTTCCTTTTCTTTTATCTCTTATTCTACGAGTACAATGCATGCTAGTTTGCAATGCCGACTCAGATTAGTTCAAGAACTTTCTTGAACGTCTTTAGCATGTGGTTTCCATTTGACTTGCTTATCTTGTATATATGCGTCTGGTTTTTTAATTTACTTTATTCAACAGTAAATCAAAATGATTCAATGGAAAAATAATGTTTTTACAAAAAAAGGTTAATCAACCACCGGTTTCTGAATGGCTTGTCAAAATCTCATTCAAGTAACTTTTCTGTTTGTTTAGGCATATTATGTGGTTTCTCTAGTGACGCATAAACCGTTTGTTTATTTCGTTATTTAACACGTGTATTACTGTGTAGGTACTTAACAGCTCTGTCAAATCAATTTGAAATGTAGAGTTTGCAATCCAAATTTCCTGAGTATATTTTTGTATTTCCTACCTATATTTGACTGGTTATTTAACTTAATCATAAAATCAAATAAGATAATCATGCTTTCAAAAATTCAATAGGCACTTGAGAATAGATTTGACAGTTGTTTGCCTTTGAAAGTTGTAATATCCTTATAGTACACTCTTTCATCATTATCTATGACATATAAGCATTTAGGCACCTGTACTTTTAAACTGTAATGGTAATTATCTAATAAATTAAAAAAAAAGTGAAATCTAATACGAGTCCATCCGGTCCGATTCCAACAAACCTATTTTTATTTTAAACGAAAGTTATACCTACTGGTACCTATTAAGCTGAATAAACCAAGAATTGACACCTCTATTTACTTCCAAGAACGATTGGATTTTTAGCACTTAAAGAAATTTGTTACTTGTTCGCTGTAAGAAAGGTGTTCAAGGTGAAAAATGACACGATTTTTCGGTTTATCCCGCGGACTTTTTTGAGGGAAGTCAGCAGATAAATAGTCTTAGCTTAGACTAGCGGTTGTCTCTCAACTTCGCGTAAATTTCTTACAATTCGCGTATCATTCGACAAAATGAACAAAAATTATATTTTACCGTTTTATTTTTACTTTGAAGATTATAATGAACATAAATTTTATCAGTTCTAGCTATTCTAGATTTAGAAAAATACCTATGTAACTTTAACTTGAGTTTATCATGCCAAATATTTTACGTATAAGTAAATGTATAAATAATTATTAGTAAAAATAAAAATAAACTTCAAGCTAAACACGAAACACGTTTAGGAGCTACAATGCCACAGACACACAGATATAGACATCACATCTACCGGTAATGTTTACTACCTAAATAATACTCAACTTTACAATTTTATTAAAACAGGGTTCAATCAAAGTACTTAATTCCCACGCTATTTGTTACGTCGACGTCGCTCAATGCGAATGGTCAGTGGCCTTCTCGGAGCGAATGTACATGTACAGAGTGGCACGTGCGCATTAATTGCACCAGATCGCCCCCTCCAAGGTAGGCTCTTTTGTTGGCGTGTACTAGTCGGACCTTTCTCTCGGAGCGGGCAGTGACATAGTGACCGTGTTAGCGGAGGGCTTGCCATGCGCCGCTATAGTGTGGAGGTGTTCATGGTGATCGTGATCTATATATCGGCTGCAATGGCCCCCGCGGCCGAGCGCAAGCCTCGTCGCGCAGAACCGGAACTTACTTTTGCCGAAACTGTCTACGCAAAGTTATCTGGCGCATGTGAGTGGTCGTCCTTCACCTCTATGAATCATTGCACATTATAATAAGGAAAAATTATAAGTATTTTTTAAACTTTGTATGCGAATTATGATATTATGTTATGTAAACTTTAATCAGATAATCTATACCGATACTTATGAATTATTTTGATCCATTATTATTAAGTTAAAGTAAATTTTGTTTGTTTTGCTTAAAAATTGTGTGCAACAATTTAGAATATACGTAAATATTATTTTTAATTGCACTGCGAAGAAGTGCTATTTCCGCCAAAGGCAAACCGTATTCCGCCTCCTCCAAAACTTGAAACTGCATTTCTACCCGAACTGGTAACTAAACTACTAACTTCATCTCTTCATCTTTGAAGTAAGCACGTTTACGTCAATTAAGTTTTAAAATCTCGATTGGTGCCAACATTTATAATTGACAAATTAACATGAAGTATTAGAAAATATACTTTTAATGAAATTAGCTCCTATATGATCCTTATTAACAACTAACCAATGGCCACAGGGCGCAGGTTTCCTGTCCTCAGTACTGCAAATCACTCGTCAATCTGAGGCATTTTAGTAGCTACAAGTAATGTTATTTTCCTAATAACTTTTAAAATTTTTACAGGTAGAGCAATAATGGATTTACAAGTCACCTCAATGAATAGTCAAAATGAAATAATGAAAACTTTGAAAATAGTACAATTGGATAAAACTATGAGCCGATCATTTTCTATCAATGAAGCCTTCCAGGCTCTTACACAACCAAATATGTTTGATATATCGAAGCAAACAAAAATTATAATACATGGATACAAGGACAGTTCGCAATCTTCAGTTTCAACAGAATTGGCGGAGGCCTACAAAGAAAAAAAAATGTTCAATGTCCTTCTTGTCGACGCCGAAGAAATGATGAATCAACGATACATGTTGTCTGTGCATAATGCTCGGCTAATCGGAAAACGATTAGCCAACCTTTTAGCTAACTTAGAAAACTTTGGCGCGAACTCTGAAGATTTCCATCTCCTTGGTATAAGTTTAGGGGCCCATATTGCTGGATGGGCGGGCAAGTATTTCTTGCGATACAAATCACGGAGACTAGGTCGCATCACTGGA
>DWQK01004294.1:0-10579 GCA_018231225.1 Noctuana stator
TTACCAGTAGATATAATACTGATTAGGAAACTCGCCTTAACGGAAGCGCGGAGCTTCTCATAATTAAGTTAGTCTCGGCTGTTTATGGAAATCATATATATTTTTAATGTTCATATTAATTTTTTTACAGTTATAGTTGTATATTATAATGCGCTTTATCACACAACCATTGCTTTTTCTTATCGATGACAAACTTCACAATCACGTCCGCCTATATTTAACAAGTGAGTTGGCAGATATTATATGCCTTTGAAAAATATTATGGAAATAATCTCTGAATACACAGGGCGGAAATGCCACTACTAAGAAACGCTAAGACAAGCAGTGTCCTTCTAAAGGTTTATGGATGAATGCATGTAAAGGGACAACTATTTATTTAGATACACATAACTTTTAATGTTTTTATCAACTACGAGGCACATCATCACAATTGGTGAGTCAAAACTATATCAATATTATAGAACTAATAATGATTTTTTAGTTTGTTTCCCTTAGCTCATTGATGCCCCATGTTTGACGATTTATCATTATCAAATGACAACCTCTGTTCAATACAAGCCATCTAATACTAGTGCAGAACGTACCTCCTAAAGATTCCAATGATATTGGATATTGCAACTGAAGCTGTCTTTCGAATCCCAATGTAGCGTCTTATACGACTTAGGAAATGACGACACCAGACTTTTTGCTGTTACCGTACTCGTACACGGGCTAGCATTTGCATTTACGGCTAACGATTATGTCGGTCGCGATGCGTGCGATGCTGCTTCAAACATCGTGTCGTTTGCATAATTACTAAGTTGAACTACTTCTGGGAATAGTTTTATTGCAAACATATTAGGATTTTCTATGTAGGTACAAGCTTTCAGGAAGAATCAGCTGATAGTGAACAGAAGTTTTCGGGAACCAACAAATCAGTTTTGTACTTTTCAAGATAATTAGTACAACCAACGTCTGTTTACTGTATTGCCGAAAACAAGTCTCATGCCACAATATTTACAATGAAATGATATCAGCCTATACCAATGGCAAAACACCGAAACGCGTAACACCGCGTGATATGCTCATTGTCACGGTCAGCCATCCAATTTCCGTCTTCATCTGGAGGTCTACTGTAGCTTCGTAAACTAATATTTTTATCGGCCAAGTTCTTAATTAAATAACAGAATGGAATGGCACTAGATATATTTAGATTTTTAATTACTACGTTCTACTTTAGACAGGATTTTTTTTGTGGGACAACAATGACACGATACCGAAATTAACGGTAGACGATAGATAATCAATTTTCTAAATAAATGAGAAAAAAACGACATAAAGCTGTAGGTATACCTACACACCTACAAGGATAGGCAAGAAAACTTCGAGCAAAACTGGACTAACTAGACCTTCTGACATTGCAAACTTTCTGTGTTATGAAGCTGGTACGCCGAGAGGCCAGGTACAATACGGATCTAACGAGAATAATGCCAATCTTGTACGTCAAGCTTACTCATACCACTTGAACAAATCGAGCAATTCTGTGGAGTGAGAACGATCGAGTTTTCTAGCGTTACCACTTATTACATAAACGGGTGTCGGATGAAATCAGGTCGTCGGCGGCCGGCTGTCGCCGTGCAACAGGTTGTCACTCGTTGTTACTCGAGATCCCGGCACGTTGGAAGCTAAATTGTTCCCAGTATATTTTGGCTGACTTGTTGGTAACAAAAAAATTATATCGATCAACAAAATTTGTAAAAATAACATTGAAATGAATAGTATTCATTGATAAATCAGAAAGTTAGTGGTGTGGATTAAAATTTTATACAATTACAATATCACTTAAATTATTGGACTGTGAAGTCTTTTTATACCCTCAATCTAAAGAACGTATTGTGAAATTTCAAAACATATAGGAATTCAGTTAAACAAACCATAAAGTCTATGTTATTATCTATAGAACTTGTGAAACCTTAATGCATTTATTATGAAGGTACGAAAGCGATAAAAAGCCTATCATTTCATGTTGCAATATGTAATGCCCTAATGCGATGGTCGTAAGATTAACCATCTCGATGACTATCATTGAAAAGTTTGACATTTAAAAGCGAATCAACGTTCCCAAAGTGTTTGATGTTTTCAGGTCTGCAATATGCGTATGCCCTTACCGTTAATTGAAAAGGCACAAATATAACGTAATAAGTACATATTTTCTTTTTTCATGAAACATACATAAACTTGACAAAAGATTTCATTAAGCCTCGTTTGAATATTTGATAGAAGAAGCTATGCAATCCTAAAGTTGAGATAGAAAATCTGACAGTCGCATATAATTATAACAATACTGATAGCCATTCTGTCGTAATGAAATAACAAGGCCATTAATAAGTCATTGTGATGTCATAATGGCGTAATAATTGTAAAAATCAGACATGATGCCTAGTAGGGCGTCAGTTAGATTGCAAACAACTGTAAGCTGCGTAGCCACCACCTTTTAACAAATTTGGCAACTGTAACTAATAAAATAGGTAACTTTTATAAGGCCACAGCTTTATACAAAATAACTAAAAAAAACAACTGCTTAGTTTTTGTATGTACCTCTTAATTTCTACGTCGGTAAAATGTAACATCACACAATAATTCCCAATGCTCTATGACTACACAAAATTCTAACTCACGTAAGAAATTCACATACCGCATTCATGAACTTCTGACCTCACGCAGTAGAAACAAAAAAAAGCGAATGCCTCACAACTACAAATAACGAGTGAAGCGATAAAGCGATATAAATAAAGCAGAACGAACATCAGATGAGTACACAAAATTTTTTGAACTTAAAACTTCTGTAGGCGCGTAGAACAGTCTAATTTTTCATACTTTTTAGACATGTTATGAAAATGTACTACATAATTCGTTATGTAGTACGACACAACACAAGTAAATCATCAAAGGTATTACCTTAGACATTACATTAGGTTGCTTAAGTTAGCACAGCAGTCTATCATCAATCAGACATGAGATCATCAGAAATATCCCCAATCTTTTCCCCATACTTGGTGAGACAGCCAGTGAGGTTACGAGCAAACATTACTCAATGGTTTACATCTTTTAAGACAAAGTTGCGTGTGGAAACAGCCGCCCACGTGGAAGGTTACAATAAAAGTAATATGTCCTAAAACCCACGCTTCGTAAGCATTATGGTTGCAACGTGTGCACCGTTACAATTTTACGACAAAGAGACTGTTTAGAAACAGAAGTAACATAATTTTGACTGGTGTTGCAGAGGACGAGACATAACTGAGTCTTGGATTTGTCCCAGCAGTTTCCTCGAGATTTCCTAGAAATAATAAAGAATAATTGTACGAAATTCAATTGAATAGTATAGACGCGTGACGTCCTATCGAAGATCTCACAAAATGAAGTGCTTTCTACTCTTACAGCTAAAGAAGATTTGATCCGCGCTGTAAATTGCTGGCGAGAAGAACTTTCACGACCCGTGTGGTGTGGTGATGCCAGTCTACCATTCGAAAGGACCTGGGTGTGATTCCCGGCAAGGCAGAAGTTTACATGATGAATTTTGATATCTGTTCCCGGTCTGGGTGTTTGTGTAATAGTCTTTCTGTGTCCATGGCAACCACGACACAGGGAATCCTATGCTGTGTGTGTATTTTTATTAACTTTAAACCAAAACGCGATAAATTACTAGTATTTTACTGTAGAAATTGATGTGGCGGCAATTCCTCTCTATTTAGAAGTAAAATAACGTTACTTCTTTTATAAAAATAGTTAAATAACCCATATTTTGAGATCCAAAAACTGGGTACCTTCTAGAAAAATATTCTAAAGTCGATAAATCCGCAATAAATAGTAGTATTTTCAATATCGACCGTTACAACGTGTCGCCAGCATGGTGGCAGCATAGTTGACTCCTTTAGACACCAAAGCTGTGGTTACACCATTACCCGTCGTCGCACCCGCACTTTACCATAATGGCTAGATTAAACACAGAAATAAATAAACAGTGCAGACTCGCCGAACCAGTTGCAGAATGCTTACTGCGAGATAGTTAAATGTTGCGTTTAACATAATTAGGTACCTACGCGGAAACGTCCGTTTTCTGACAATCGCGAAAATATCTCATCCACGTTTATAAATAAATATTTTTAGTATTTGGAATTCAACGTTCAATTTTAATGTATCATCAGCAAAGATCAATATTTTTTAAATACTGGCTTTTTTAATGCCTGAAAAGAACTATGATTTACGGAACATTGAAAGAACTTCTTAAAGAAGAACTAATTAAAGAAATGACATTTAACTTGGTAACTTACACATAATCATAACTTGGTAAGTTAGATGTCATTTCTTTAATTAGTGCAGCGGTGTTACGAGTGCTGATTTAAAATTTTTGGTTGTAAACTTGGCTTTTTTGATACGATCTGAATTTTTATAAGATTTCGATTGTTCGTTATTTTTTTTTTCAAATATTGGATGAAAATAACAGAACAGAACGAATTTTGCAGTCGGATGGAATTTCAATGCCGGTTTCCATTTCCAAACCCTGTAACTAAAGTTACGAAAGCAGTAATGGACACGTATACAAAGACATAACAATAAATATATATTACTAAGTTCTGCAGTAGCAACATTCCTAGAAAATTAAGTTTGCGTGAGTGAAGAAATTAAATGCGATCGGTAATCGCTGCGGCGAGTGATGCGGTATCGATACCAATATCGATATGTACGCGGGGAATCGTTTTTATATCTCGAGATGGGAAGCAATTATTGGTATCCGTTTTCCGCAGCTCTCGGTTAAGATAAATGCAATTTATGTAAGCTTTGAGATTTCCGGACCGCGTATAAAATTACGAAATTACGTACCTATATAATGATTACTCGATGTTTTTTAAAGTACTTATAATTTTCCACATTGCACTGTAGCGAATCAGAAATAAATGTATTTATAAAAATATGAAAATAAAAAAAACTAGATATTCAGATTTGTATAAAAGCAAGTTTAAACTATATTAAGGCTCTATAATATTGATATGAAAAGTCAGAATATTTTATTTGTTATGGTACTTTTTTTTGTTATTGGTAGCATAGAACGAGTATTGTTCCTACATAGTTTGATTAATTAATTACATAGCAAGTTCTAGTAATATGAACCTAAGTACAACGAAATGACGCCAGGGCGGCGCGGCGCCAGACACACGCAATGTACTTACAATTATATATTTTTTACAACAATAATACTAACCACCTTAAATAGGCATTCACTCGTCTCGAGCACTCACAGGAGGATCGCAAGCAATTTTCCAATTCTACATAATAAAACAATTTCTATGTAAGAAATGTCAAGAGTTCCGCAACAATACTAGAGTACGCAGCTGTAATAATTATGAGATAAATCTGTACCATGCCATACTGTAATAGACCTCACTCCTGCCGTATAGCTTAGCTAGTCGGACTTACATGGAATTATTAATCAACGGAGCATAAGTTGGCAGAGGAAGCGATAACATTAAAGGAGTTAAGAACGTTAATATTAGTATAAAATAATTCGAGATATCGTTTATATAACGACACAAATATATATATATCCAGAGTTATATTTGTGACAATAATTGGGGGAGCCGTTGGAAACATGAGCATGAGTGCTGACTTATTAGATGATAAAATTTAATTTAATAAAATGGTACGACCATTCTACTAAACGCTAAATAAAGAATACAGAATAAGGATTTTGCCATACACGCTTACCGGGACCTAAGTCTGGCATTGCAGTTGTCTCGTAATGGAATTTACTCCGTCATGTCATATTCTACTGAATTTATTTATTCTCACCGACATTATGAAGTAAGCTTTACTTAAACAAAATCGCTTTCCCCATTAAATCGCAGCAAACCCCGTGGACAAATAAGGTCTAAATATTATTCGGATTGTGCCCTTTTACGGCGACCTATCATAATGGCATGATAGCGAGTCGGATGTTGCAATACTTGCTTTATATCCAATACAGACAAGAAATGTTACATGCCTGCAGTCAGTATAAGATACAACGTGTTTGTTTTGTTCTATTGCCCTTCAGCATTTTATGGCACATTTGATTTGATGTTACTTTTTTAACTTATTATCTGTGGTTTCAGTATTGAATTCAAAATGTTTGTTAGTATTTCCCGTTAGAACCCAAGTATTTTCCACTTCATAAGTGTTTTTACAACTACGAGTCATTTCGCGAATAAGTCCAATGTCGACTAATCGCCCTAACCTTATATCTTCATCCAACTGTTTTCCGGTTTAATAATGGGCTGTCTACAAGAGACCATTATGAAACGATAAGACACAATTTATATATTTTATTTAATTTTATCTATTTGCAAAAAGTCCCAACGAAATCTACACACATTACTAGCTACTTTCCTCCTTATCCAAATGAGATCGATGAAACCATTCAACTAACCCCTCAGGGAGTCAACAACTAGTTAAATTACACGACATCTTACTTCCACTATCCCTAATAAATTACTGCATCCATACGATAATTACATGCGTGTACTGATTTCCCTCGCACCATAACATCACTTCATCAGGCCGCCGCGCCAGTGGCGGTTCGCGAGATGGAAATCGGACGGTTGCCATGCAAAAAACCATGATCGCTTTCTATCCAACACTATCATTACTCGGGGTGTAATTGCCACGGCGCAGGGCACTTTCTACCTTCATTACAAGAGGATTTCCTTGCCTCGTGGAAGATTGACAGCTACATTTGGCTTCGCTCCCACTGGGATTGAAGTTTAGAAGTAATTAATGTTTTAAATATTCCCTTTTGCTGTTGTAAGGGATTAGTTTATGGACAGGTGAGTAAATTGTCGCGCACATAATACAAATTTAAGACTTACGTAGTTTTCTCATGGATGCCGTTGTCAGAACTGGACCAAATTAAAATGGGACCGAACGGAACGGAACGGACCCTTTACATATAAAAAAAATCATCCAATTCGGTGTTCACCCAGCCGAAAGTTATGAGGTGTTAAACATAAAAAATACAGTCGAATTGAGGACCTTCTCCTTCTTTATGAAAAAAATTTTGGGATGATGGTTCGATAAGAAAGATAAATAGTCAAAACCAATAAAATCAAAAATAAATATATCTATCGATAACAGCTTCAGGAGGCACTTCGGAAGGCAACGTGCCTTGCTGAAGGGCGTATGGGATTTGCCACTAGCGGTCAGTCATCCGAGTACCGATCGCGTTCGAGGTTACTACCATAGGGGCTATGCGCGTTCATATGGTGTCGTAAAGGTTGTAAAATGGAGCAGACGTGCTCTAGAGTTTAGAGGGTAATCTTACAAATTTTTAAACAAACAATTGCTTTAAGACAACACGTCAAACGGATAGACGGGGTAATTGTGAGCGATCGAGGCGTCACTTTCTAGACCATTCGATTGTTGGTCCGAGAAAGCGTAGGAGGTTAAATGTCACTGGAAACAAATGTCCGAATGTTCTGCGCGTAATTTGTTAGTTAGAATAGAAAACAAGAATTACTTGGATTACTTTTTAAACGGCATAGTGATGCGCAAGTCGTTGGAGTCACGCGATCGCAAATGACGGCCAGTCGCACCGTGTGATATGGACGTCAGACCTAGCCCTATGACGTGACAATATGTAATTTTCGACTTTATTATTATTTTATATCGTTTGAATTATTGTTGTGAAAAAGAAATGTAATTCATTAAAAACTTTACAAGAAATCAGTAAAATATACACTTCAGAAATACATTTCAAAATAATTATATAAAAAAAAAACAAAACAATATATCGATATAAAATACATTATTAAATACATTATTTGCCGATGTTTCTTGTCGAAAATTACATTACATTTAGCAAAGTCATTAAATTAATTAATTAATTTATTGTAATTTAATTTTGTGTGTTGCGTTCGAACTCCGGCGGTCCTGACGGTCACCCATCCGATTATAATCATATTGATACATGAAAACTGCTATTTAATAATGAGAGTAGATTGATAAAACAGATTTAGCTATCAAATTTCGTGTGGCAAAATCAGTGTTGACCAGTGTAATAATATAGTAATTTGTCGATAATTATCGACCGCGCCTAAGGTAGCTTAATTTGTGAGATCTCTATGGAGTCTATGGAAGAGTATATTACAAATAGAATTATACTAGATATTTTATAAAGAAATTACCATTTAACCGAAGTCAATGTAAGTAGTGACACCGTTAAGATTTGTTTGCACAAAAGAAAAGCTAACCTCTGCATATCAGCAAGTATCATCGCTCATGGGAATATGGCGAAACCGAGCAACAAGTATGGGATTAATGACGCTCAATTACCCATTGTGTCGCGTTCTTAGAAACGATCGCGCGGATTCCTTGTACATACTTAGATCTGTCGTAAGCGTAACATCGCAATGTCAATTGTCTAAACTCGATAAAATATACACGAGATATTTATTTTCACTAGGTAATTCAGTCGCTTAGAAATGCAAATTAGAAATATTTATAAAAAATTTCAACTTGGTAATGTGCAATCTATTGAAAATGAATCGATTAAAGTAAAAAATTTGACTTACCTTCGTGTTTTTTTTTATCGACAAAATAATATGTTTATGTTTTGTTTAATCTTGACTCTCGACATGTTTTATATTACTACAGTAAAAATTGAAAGTAATATTGGTGATTTTTCATTTAATATTTAACAATATACTATTCTGTTGTACCGTACTTTATAGTATACTGTATACTATAAATTACGGTACCCATAAAATGCTTTTCCCTGAATGACTATACTGACGAATCAACGCACACCCTAAACCGCAGATCGTAGACAACTGAAACTTGGAGGGAGTGTTCTGTATGCCTACGCATTTAAAAAGAAACAATATTCCGAAATTCTACCCCTAAGGGGTGAAACCCGAGGGCAAAGTTTGTATGGGACAACATGATTTCTTGGTCCAATTAATTATGAACTCCACGCGAACGAAGTCACGGGCAAAAGCTTAATAAATAAAACGAGACGTTTTCGTAAGTCGTGTAATTATGTAGAAGTAATGGAGTAACCTCGAACTTGCATTAACATTCGATGTGAGATTACTGTAAAACTGCGTAATTTACAAAAGAGAAGGTTACTAGTCTCTGCAGTCGTTGCACAAACATCCTAATCTCACATACTCCTTATTGCTACTTGAAGAAATACTAAATAAACATTCTACTATACGTTCATCTGAACACGTACAATTTCTTCAGCGGTACAAGTTTAGCTGTTTAGAAACGGTTGGTACAGCGCGTGAGCAAGTCGAACGCGGTTATTACGATAATATGTTACTTCACACGAGATCAACGTAATAGTACGAATCACGAACGAATTTCGCAGCATTTTTTTATTTCACAGTATCTGTATATTATTTTTATTTATATTAATTTAATAAAGCTGAAGAGTTTGTTTGTTTGAACGCGCTAATATTTGGAACTACGCGCAGGTCTGGTATCATAGTTATATTCATGAGGTAGGTTATGAAGCGTTAAGTTACAATTCTTAACGCGGGGCACAGCTAGTTATATGTAAAGTATATAAAGGCAGATGTATATGTCCCAGCATTTCGCAGTTCACTCTAGCACTGCGACCCAGTTGCGGTTGCGGGCGGGCGGCTGACCGGTCGGTTCTGCGATGGTTGCATGCGGTTTTGGATGAAGGGCTCAAGTTCTAAGACTGCAGGCCTAGTATGATTTTTAACAGTTTACTGCAAACTAGATTTGGTTTCGGTTTGGCCCATACATAGCAGCGCCCCTAGTGAAAACACGGAGAACTAAAAGTGGACCGTATTAATTGCTTATTTTCTTATTTATTCAACTTTGTACTGTACAAGGTTGGCAATGTATATCATTATATCTATAGCTCGACCATGCATTTCTAAACTAAATCTCGTATTAAGCCCCCTGTTCTATCTGAAACTCCATTATTTATTTTTATTGTAAACTTTTTACGAGATCACGATTTAGATGGGTAATATACTTTTAATACGTAACAAACTCGTCAGCATGTAGCCTAATCTAAGCGTAGTAGCATCGCTTCCAACAATCGACAAAGGATGTGCATATTGTGCATGGGCGTCCCCCTACCGCGAAGCTATTCTTAGCGCAATCCACTTGATCTACGCCGTACAAGTAATCGCGAAGACGAAATTACTCTTCCAACCTCTCACGTACACCGTATGGGTTGTCATCAAGCGATAATCTATTTCAATCGCGGCGCAGTACTTGCCCAATGAGATCGCCTACTTACCCACATTTCTTATCAGATCGAAGAAATGGATGCACGGTAACAGTGACATAACTTTTGTTTGACTTCGCGCTGGTTTTATTTTATAAACTAGCTGTGCCCCGCGATTCCACCCCAGTTAAGAATTGTGACGTAATGCTTGATAGCCTATAACCTTCTTCATGAATGTAGCTATCGAACACAAAAAGAATTTTTCAAATCCGACTTGTAGTTACAGAGATTAGAACAGAGATTAGCGCGTTCAAACAAACAAACTCTTCAGCTTTATTTTATTAGTATAGATACGGTGTT
>DWQK01004295.1:0-10579 GCA_018231225.1 Noctuana stator
AATGAAGTTTAGGTAAACCTAAATTTAAAATATATTGTGTAAAAATTTCATCAATTATCTATCCTGATGATGAATAATTCACTACGTCATTGTATGATTTTATCAGACAGTTATTTTATTTACTTAACTTATCTTAAAGTACCTTTAATTAATTTTGTCAACACGATTAAGTAGGTAAGTTATCTAATTACCAATAACAAAGATTATTACTCATGTAAAATACCCATCTCCATCATAAGCAATAGTAATAGGAAATCAGATAAAATATAGATAATAATACAGATAAATAAAATAATGATAATATTATTATATTATATAGATACCTAGTAAAGTTATATTTAACCTTCTATATTATATAACCTAAAACCTTCCTTCAACTATTTACATTTATAAATAAATTGAAGAATACCATCCACAATACCATTCCTATTTTACTATTTAATACTCGTAAAATAAATCGATTTATTTATAAGATAGGTATATACTATATAGGTAACCTACCTACCTACCTACCTAATAATATGTAGTTCAAGTAATTCGAAAACAATTGGGTTCATAACAATACAATTACAACATAAAATATATAATCATAGCGATGGTGAAAAAAATTCGATGCAGGTACACAATTTTAACTTTAGACAAGTTACTAAACCGTGTATATGAAATGAATTTTCTATTAGGATCACTTTCAGATTATACGAGTAATGTTAGTTTTAAAAAGAGATATTACCATTTTGTTTTCCAGTTGGCGGGGCTGGTCCTCGTCGGGCTAGGGACTTCTGTTCTGGTGAATCTGAATGTCTCCGTGATCCTCGAGTCCACAATCCAAGCGATCGCCATCAGCGTGATAGTGCTGGGGGCTGTCATCTTCTTGATCGCGCTGTTCGGTTGCTGCGGCGCTATTCGTGAGAGCAGATGTTTCCTCATGATGGTAACACTATTGTTTTAATATATTAAATCAACACGTGATGTGAAGTGATCAGTGTAATCCATGTTGCTGAGTGCTACTAATGCGCTAGTAAGAACGAGGTCGTCTCAAATCTCCGGTAAAGCACCGCTCCATCGCAGAATGCCTTAACTTACCTAATTTTAAATAGGTACAATGTGCCTATTCAAAATTCTGGTATATAAATAGTCAATAGACTCGCCCACATCTATAGCATTAAAACGAATTACTTAGTAGGATTACACAAAAGACTAAATATATAAAACATTTTTAATTAGGTATTATCATGATTTTTGTCCCTCAGTATTCTATAATAATGGTGCTACTGGCTGCAGGCAAGATCTACCTGACAGTGTTGCTGTTCCAAGGCCTCAACAATATTCAGGAGCTTGTGGAGGACTGGTTAGGAACCGCCTTCAATAATAACAACTTAAGGGAGGCGTTCCATGTTCTGGAATCATCAGTAAGTTCCGGATTTGTTTTTTCGGAATTGTAAGCAATATGCAGCAATAATACTTTTTTTATATTTAAAAAAAAAAGTACAAGATCGTGCATATATAATTCCTCTATCGATATTTGATGTCTGACTTATTGTGCTACAAATGAAATCGAACTTGAATATTTAGTTCAGGTGCTGCGGGACCACGGGTCCCGACTCGTACACAGGCATCCTGGCGGAGCTGCCCTGGTCGTGCTGCGCGGTGCCGCAGCAGAATAACACGTGCAGCCGGCTGGACGCCTTCAGAGGCTGCAACATCCTCGTCGAAGATTATCTAGACACGTTCGGCAGTGCCATCGGAGGCGTTCTCATCACTGTCATTATTGTTGAGGTGACTAAGAAACATCATCAGTTTTTAAAGTCGATTAAATAAATTGGCGGTCGACGAATGAGTTATAATATTTATTTCATTCATACTAATACCTTTTAAAATTTATTGCACACGTTATCAATAACATTAGGGCTGCATGTTTCGACCCTTCCATCTACATTCAACAACAATCTACATTCATAACGTTCAATCAAACAAAATATGCTCTCAAAATATTCACTACGACTATTATAATTGAAATAGTTTTGACAAATTTTTCCAAATGTTTGCAGGTAGTCGCGTTTGTCTTCGGCTTCTTCCTGTGCTATTCGATCGGAAACAAAAGGCGCAAGACGGTTTAAAATAGGTCTAGTCAGAGAAACTCATTGTACAGTACTCCTTTAAGTTATATATCCTATTAAAATAGACCGGTTGGTACGAGGTTTAACTGCTGAAGGTCAATCGCAGAGAATTAAGTGAAGTGGAAACATATTTAAGTGATCTTTGTTATGTACCATCACTACATTATTTGTTACTACGATAATTAAATGTGTATGTTTTAAAATAACTCTTATTTTTTTCCAACTAATCCTAGCAACAAGCTGGCGGACCACCTGATACCCTGGTCACCGCCGTCTACAAACATGGTAACATTGACAACAGCAAGGGAGAAGAATTAGACCTGCATAACGTGAATATATTCACGCGGTGAGAACTAAGGAATCTGCTAAAGTAGCCGTCAGAATCTACGAAAGTGGTCAGTGAAAGTGATTTGCAATTTCTTTCAGTCTGAAAACGGTTCTAACGAGCGGTAACATGATTAACACGTTAAGCATCGTTAAAGTTTGTCATTTTACTGCTAAGTCGAGGTTCTCTTCAATTACGCAATACTGCAATTTCAGCAGTAAATTTTACTTTGTCTGTAAGTACTTTATTAATTTTCTTTTTCGTACAAAACGCACTACTACTATACTAAAATGGTTGATGTGTGACTCACGAGTCCCATAACCTTTATAATATATTATTAAGTAAAATATATGATTTAATTCTTAAAATCACGCCCACTGCAGGTTATACGGATGAAGTCATGCGTTTATTCATTGTAGTGTGAATTCCCGGTAGGTAATAGGATTAACGACTTACTCGTATCTATCGGCACATCAAGAACCATCGAAATTACATACAAAATTAATATGCTTATCAGGTAAAATAACTTTAACAATCATTACATTAGCTTAGTAGTGGTATCCAAACATTCCAATCATCAACAATCTTATCATTGTTCAACTTTTTATCTTATTTCTTATTAGTGACATCAATTAGCTTTAAAAATTTACGTCATAGTTTATTTCGGTCTCTAAATTTCCGCAAGGCCCTCTGAAATACTCTGAACTATAAGACTTTTCCTCATACCTACTACAAAACTCCTGATGTTATGTAACCATGCATGTACTCGTATGTGCCTAAAGAAACTTGATTGACTACTCGACCAGACGAAGGCCTGAAATTATCTTGTAAACGTTGTTTATTTAGTGAACATAGCAAGTTACGTTTTACAAGTTACGTGTTAAAGTGATTTATCTTAATTATCGGGCGATTCCGAAACCTAAAAACCCCACTTCGATAACTAAGTATATTTTAGGATTAATTAAAGAAATATTTTAATAACAGTGAAAAGCAAATTATTCCAGAGTAAATTGTTCAACATGCATCAGTTAGCTAAATTTAAAATTTAAATGTTGGATTGCTTGTATTGTCAACGCATCCATCCATTATAATTATGGTCTATGGATGGAATAGGTTACCCACATTTCGTAGTTTCGAAGACTTTTCAGTCGGATCCGAAAATTAGTTGGAGATTAAGAGTTGCCGCCAACGCCGGAGCCGCGCCGGTGCCGGGCCGCTGCCGCGCAAGTGCCGCGCCGGTGGAGTGACCGGTCGCACCTGATTGACCACATAACGGCACTCTGACTGGTCGACACAGGGTACTTACGAATAGAGTTTGCAGAGAGAAAAATATGTCAGTTTTATCTTAATGTTTCTCTTTTTTTACCTTTGCTCACGATAGAACAACACTTTTTGTATATTTAATATTATAGGTAAATAATTAAATAAATTATAATTTATAACTATAATTAAGATTTAAGGGCGTCATACCTTTTTTTCACTATTACTGCCATTTCATGAATATACAAACAAAGATAATTATATTAATAAGAATAAAATGTACTTTTTCTAAAAAATTTACTTTTAGACCGGAATCTCGAAATATAATGATAAGGATTGGTATAGGTGTACTTATTAGAAGTTAGGTACTATATAGGTACATTAAATACCTCTGATTAGACATATTTATACAGTAAAAGAATACTTTTTATTACCTAAGTAACCACTCGATGGTGAATATCGCGGTTGATAGGAAATTGTAAATCAAAAGAACTAAATATGGAGAATCCCGAACCTGCTACAATCTCTACATTAAGTAGAGTCTACTCTGTGCCGAGCAGAACTAATATTAGCTAAACTTGAATACTTGAACGAACGACAGTTAAATCACTCTCCATTTACAACTCTGCTAACAAAACAATGCCTTTGTACTAAGTAACGTAGGCACAGTTCCTATAAAGTTTAAGCATAGTCATATACTTTTATAATATATTTTTTAAATTCTATGAGTAGTTATTCAGTTTATTTGTGTATAGAGTGCGTTTTAAGGTTCTATTCACAGCGCTAAAATTATGAATATAGATTTCTGTTCTCGGTCTTTGTGTGTGTACATGGCACCCACAACACAGGTAATCCTAAGCTTAGTGAGAAAGCACTAATATTATGAAGAGTTATTACTTTTATTATTACTATTGTAAAGCAACGACATCATACCAACAAACGTTTATCTTCATCGTTTTAAAATCAACCAATTTCATTGCAATAACTGGTTAATTAACTTAGTTTTTAAAGTTGGACCATGGAGGTAACTTGAAACGTTTGGGCGCAAAAAAGCCGAAACAACATCGGTAACGGTACAGGCGGTTCGGGTGCTCGCTGCATGTGCACATGTGCATTTCTGGTCGATGACCGATAAAAATATTGATTGCTCAAGCGTAATTATTTAAAAGTTGTGAGGTTCAGTACAAAAGTATATATTTTTTAATTATAATAAAAAAAAAACATTTACTTATGCAAATATATAGGTACAAGGCGATAGACATGAATATTCGCCATATTTCTTTGGATAAAGCTAAGAAAAAGCTCAGAATTCAAAAAACCTATATCATTAATATATGTGTGATATAATATAATATATGTTAGCAGTTTGAGTTTCCCTCGAAGATTCCGAATGTCTAAAAAGAATATAAAATATAACTAACAACGTGAAATAGACTATTTTGAAAATAACTGAAGAAAGTGGCCAAGTATTCTTAGCGCAAAGTTTGATATTTTCAAACCAAGTACTATATTAATTGACCCTGCACCCTATTTTTCTTCTATGGTTTACCCGAAAAAATATCGGGAACCTCAAAACTGACCGTAATTGTCAGTTCACATCATCAGTAGATTAGCAACAATCTGCAGGCCATGTAGATACTCGTATGATATGTAAGTGGTGACTATCTTTTTAACCTCTTGCATAAAACCCAACTTAAGTGATATTGAACTTGAATATCCAAGACTGGTTAAAAAAATGAGAACATTCTGTTCACTTTATTACGCCTCCTCTGCTTGTGTTACCATGCGATGCCACCATGTTAAATTTATATTTTATTCCTTAATTCTTTATGTAGGTACTGGTACTCAAACCTATTTAAAGTTGTTTATTATGGGGACCTTCAAAGTTAAGTGTAATTAATGTGTAAGTAATTACCTACCATAACCTCAATCATTTGGACGCAAACAAGTATTGTATTTTGGATCAGAGTATCCCAGGAATTCCATATACCTTTGATAAAATTAATCAAACATTTTATAGCTAAGTAAGTAAATAACTTTAGCAAATACCAACAAACAAGCTTTAACGTAGGTGTGAAAAGCTATAAAAAGGTCATTTCCACACCACGGTGTCGCATTTTGTATTATTAACGGTATAAGAAAACAGACTAAAATACCAATCAACCAGTTCAAATAATAGCCATTAAATATATCCTAGCCTCTTTTGTATTAATTTGAATAAATCTTTACTTAATGCTCCACTTAATTAGGAATGTCTCACAAACAAATTAAATTTAATGACCTCCGCCGCGACTAAATATTTGGACCTAAATTCAAAAAGTTAAACTTCAACACGTGGGATCATTGACCGTCGAAATTACATTTTTTATCTGTTGTATGATAAAATTAGAAAACCTATTAACGGTTGATTTGATTGGCGCCTAGATTTTTTAACGATAAAAGCTATACGGTAGTTTTTGCTTCATTAGGTATCAGTATAGGTTTGCTCATTTTTTTTTTTGCTAGCGTCGTGTAAAGTGAGCTTATGCTCAAATCAGCTTTGTACCTAGATTGTCGTTTTGAATTAAATATTTTCCCACTCGGCTTATTATCCTTATTGGGCACCTTCCGACTTTCGTCTCTTTCTAAACCTTAAACCCTTTTGTGTGCTGATATTTTCGTTAAACTCAGCCTTAACTCTTTGCTTATAATCCTTAGGCTTGAAGCAAATTGTACAGCGTACCAGATAATTCCATCTTACCGGCTGATATCATGTTTTTAAATCGAATCGAATTTGTAAGTTATTTTTATGCAATCAAGACTTTTTATTTCTACTTAGCAACAGATTGCAGAATCCGGTTTAAAGGACTAAGACCGTCCCATCAACATTTATTTTCAATGCATAAGAACTGGAAATCGCAACTCAAATATGTTACATTATATAAAGGTAATACGAGTAACCGCGAAAGACTATAATAATCTTGTGATACAAGTCCTGTGTCAAGTTCTTGTTTTGGTTGGGGGGGGGGGGTAGATGTTAGTTGGAGTTGGGGCGAACATTCCACATCAGCAGCAACGCCACCACCTCAGATAGGACTTGTCTCCTAGACTCCTACTTGAAGTTGGTATCCAGTGCAGTGTCCAAGACAAGTGGCTTGCATTACCCTGCCTATAAACCTACTTTAAATAGGAATTATTTACAGAATACCTATTTTCTCCTTTTAGTCTATTTTGAGCCCATGAAAGCCGAGTAAATTTAAATACGTGCTAGAATCGAGACAGTTTAAATACATAGGATCAGATTGTCACAGAAACACACTCAATTTGTACTCATTTTGCGGACCTCATGCTAAATGGTACGGTTAGTAAAAAGCTTAGTAAAAATACACTCTATAATGATTTTGCTAAAGTCTTATTTTCATTAGAGATAGTTTTCTACGCGATTTGGCGAGTGATTGTGCGATGTTTTAGTGATGTAAACTTTGAATTGCGAATATACGAATACCACAAGGGCAGCATTTTTTTTAATTTTAGTTTTATGTTAGTGCCATGGCAAAGATTAGGAGTTGGTAGATTATCTATATGTTATTCGTAATACTTAAGCGAAACCGTTGGATTTCTTTTTAAGCATTTCACGCTGCAACGAAGAATTTAAGATTTGCCATAGTATAAATTAAATTCATTGGGCGAAGGACTGCAAAATGATAAAATTTATGTATATAGGTATATAGTTATATACAGTATGTATTGACGCTGCATTTAATTTATGTAACAGCCAAAAAGCAGTACTGGTAGATATCGTTTACGACTGAATAGGAACTCGCTCAAAATATCAATAAGAAAGTTACCTACTCATATATCCTGCTAATTCTTAGTTAAGGTTATTAGCAAAAGTTTAACCTATAATGATAATGGACATTATATTCACAGATATACTTATACACAAGCACATCACTAGCGAGTAGTGAAGACGCAAGTTTAGGACGTGACATTGGATGCAGCTTAGCATGCTCCCCACGAACCTCCCGCATACGCTCCGTTGAGCACTTTCTGTTATGAATGTAGACAATAGGCGCTGACATCTGACCCCGAATACCATTTACAGGAGATCGGCGCGACGAAAGTTGATCTTGGCTATGCTAATTAGAAAACGAGATGAATGTCAATCGAAACGCTTATTTTGAAGAGACACAACTTGGTGGCTTCAGCCCTTAGCGTGGTACCTATATTCAACCTCAAATTTTACTAAAATCTGTAACTTTCTTGAGTTATAATTACTAGGGGCTCGGCCAGTGGCTAAACGATGACGCTTATGGGTCGAAATTCAATTTAAATAAATTCATCGACCTGTAACGCCATTTATTAGCGAATGTGTTAACCATTTTAGGTTTTATTTTATGGGTACAAAGTTTTGTCTTGTGGGTACACAAGGTCTCACTCGCGTTAATAAATTTGCAACGTAATGCTTGCTAGCCTATAGCCTTCCTCGATAAATGGACTATCTTACACCAAAAGAATTTTTCAAATCCGTCCAGTAGTTCTTGAGATAAGCGCGTTCAAACAAACAAACTCTTCAGCTTTATATTATTAATATAGATATATTAGTAGATGTTGATGATATTAGTTATGTTTAAACGGTACAATAAACTTTATTGAATGCAACTCGTCGAACAAGAAGCATTGAAGCGTCGTAGTACTTGGAACTCTTGGAATTCTGAAGTGGATGACCGTAACAAAACAAGCTATAAAAGTATCGACGGGACATAATATTATGCATGTACAGACCTATGTAATATAAGACTGGTTCGTGCCGTTTTATTATATACTTGCGTACTGTGTATCGTCGCATTATACCTACCTTCGTGCGCTGATCGTGTTTGTATCAAAAAAGTACATTAAAGGTCAATATTATTCCCACCTGCAATGATGTGGTGTCGTATTTTAAGGCTTATAAATGTTTTCTACCTGTTAGATACCTAGACCTGGGTACCATCTACAGTTTTTTTTTTAAATCAAACATGGTGATAGGAGCAAACAATCGCGACGCTGTAGTGGAATTATACACAGTGATTTAAATTTATAACTATCCTACATATCATACTTAAAATTCTCTCTTGTTAGTTTACAAAAAGTGACTGTTTCAAATTTTAAGATTTGTCTTTTCTTATATAATCTTATAATCAAAATTTTGCTTTCTACATGGCACATTTTAATGTTATTTCCAATATGTTGCAATATCCAGTGGTCTAAAGTTCGGTGAAATCCTTGAATAACAGGAAAAATTTCGAAAATAAGTTTTTACGTAGTATATAT
This sequence comes from Noctuana stator, assembly GCA_018231225.1. Classification (NCBI taxonomy): domain Eukaryota; kingdom Metazoa; phylum Arthropoda; class Insecta; order Lepidoptera; family Hesperiidae; genus Noctuana; species Noctuana stator. The sequence continues at coordinate 8,995 of DWQK01004295.1, forward strand.
TGCCTATAAGTATTATTTGCATTGTGTACCGTGAGTAGGTACCTAACACCTATTTATCCATAAAATAACGAACTGGCAGGCAGAAGGTAGGTAAGTAGGTACCTGCTCCTAAAATGCCAATTTAGTAGGTTACATTAATTTAATACGGATTTGTTCTGCTAATTTCCAGCAATTTTAAATTCAAACGTTGCAAAAGCTAATGCTAAATGTTCGCTTCGCTCATTCACATTTTTTTGCTGAGGGGAGCCACGTAAATAAATACTAAGAAAGTTGACGAAATTTTGTTAATCTTGTTGTGTTAGATGAAAAGTGAGAGGGCGACAGGAACCGCGGCGGATGACTAGTGTAAAATACAAATAATGACAAAAACATTTAGCGTGGACCGCGGCGGGCGCAAACATGGACTTGAGCCGAACGGTGACCGTTAGCTCCGGTATAAAGGTAGAAACCCACTCGACCGGCGTAGTGTACCGTGCGAGCCCGCCATGAGGTCGTACGCGCTGCTTCTACTCGCCTGCACCGTGCTCCACGCACGCGCGGCTTCGATCCCTGCACCCGCGGAAGCCGTAAAGAAACTACCAAGCGAAAATGACGCATTAGACAATGTCTCTATGGACAATAATGCAAGTGAACAAGAATTAGTCGACCTGCCCAACAGTATCCCGGTCGACAATGTACCCGTCAAAGTTATTGAAGAGCAGCCTGTTAACAAAACCATCGCACTCAAGGAGAACTCCAATGATTATGTACCCGATAACGACGACAGCATTAACATCAAGAGAGTCGAAATCGACTTAAAAAATCCAGGACCACCACAGCGACAGGAACATGATTCACAAAATCCCGAGTTCTACCACGACAAGGAGAGAGCCGTTGCTGCTATTAAACAGTCCATTGCAGAATCAGAAAGTATTTTTAAACGTGGAGTCCAGGATGTAACACTAAAATTCAAGAACTATTTTGAAAATAGTGAAGATTTAAAAATAGTTCAGGAAAACATTCAAAATTTAAAAGAAACCGTGAACGCGGATCTCACGAAACTAAGTAACACCATTTATACTAGCCTGAAGCCCCAAAACGGTAACCCTGAGGAAAGCGTGGATAACATTCCTGGGATTACAGAAGTCGAAAATCACTTAAAAACATTAGAGACTAATTTTAATACAGGAGTGAATATGTTATCCGAAGGAGTTGAAATTCTCTCAATCCTAAAAGAAGAAGACGAATCTGAAGCGCTCGAAAAGATTTCAGGAAAGGCAGATAACACTAATACCGACGCCGCGACCTCAGCACAGGCCGGAACTGCTCCGGCGAATCCCACTCCAGTTTCAACTACGCCATCTCCAGCTCCAGTATTCGGTTTCATAGATTCCTTTTTCAATTCAATGTCTACCACTTTTAATCAATTAGGACAATCCGTTCAGAATTTCGTTTCACCTAATCAGAACCAAAATCAAAATGGCGCCAATTCTACATCAAACTTTAACATATTCCCAAATTTGAACCTGCCCAATATTTTCCAAAACCAACAGAATCAAAACCAGAATCAAGCGCAAGGCTCTCCCCCAGCTGGAGCACAAGCTGA
>DWQK01004296.1:0-10578 GCA_018231225.1 Noctuana stator
AGATTCATCTTTTATTTAAGTTATTTCTAAGAACACTTCGAGCAAAATCATGCAAACTTCCCTAAACTACACTAAATGTACATTTAGTAAAGTTTAGTTAAGAGGAACACAGTTACGAAACAATGAATGAAATAATGAGCTAATTACTCGTATGTAAACGCTTCGATTTAGTGTTACTTTTGTGACCGAGTTATTAATTAAAATTAATAGTTTACTGTAGAGCCCAATGTCGATAACAAATACATTTTGTAAAAGAGCTGAAATAGGTTTTGAGGAAAGAAGAAATGAGAAAAATGGTTATAAAATAAATGACTTGGGTTCCTTAGGGCATAGTAAAGATGATTTTTTATTTTGTCATGGCAAAAATTAATCGCCACGATCAGATCCGGAGCTGTATAGTCCGTTGCTATATAGTCGTTAGAAGAGCTCTTATGTAAGACAAATAACTTATTGCAGATATAAAGCGGAAAATAGTCTTATTTATTAGAAAGATTAGAAATATGCATATTATAGAGCTTAAAATAGCGAATATTGTGATACAATGTTCCTATATATTTCTTGTGTCTACTCATTATTTCTTAGACTGTAGTACATAGTTAGAACAAGAACTAATTTTCTACTTGGGTCTATTTTTCAGGACATCGGAAATATTTTAAAATAGATCCTGAAACTAAGATTTTAGTCATAAATAGTCAATGTAGTAGTTGTTTGTGGTTTACATGGCATGTGTTAACTTCCGAAAGTACGACACAATTGAAACCTGAATAAGACGTTATGAAATAACGCCCTAAGTGCTTTCAGTAGCAAATGCATAAATTAATGATTAATATCCAATCCACTATGTTTGGCACTAGTACCTGCCTTAGGCTTTCCGGTAGGTCGTGTGATCGTGTCTTTGTCGGAGATACAGACGTAAGGAATCATAAAATTCCATTGACTGTAGGGACAATAATGCATTTCGTATTTGCGTCGCCTATTCTTACTAAGCTTAAAGCTTTTTTTAATTATTAGGAATAATAAATACAAAAATATCATTTTATTAAAAATAAATAATAATAATTTATAAGTATTATTTCATTTGTAAACAGATAACAAAAACTTTTTTAAAGTTTTATCGTGTAAATTATATTTTGAATACGTTTGCTTTACAAGTTAAATTCAATATATCTACTTACTCGATGTTGATGTAATTAATGTGAATTGCCTGTTATTATAGTACACCATAATATACTCCGTTTTTATACAATACAAAGAAATAAGTTAAACAGAAAATGTGTATTTTTTACCCTTTGTTCCTCGGCATTTGTTGCCCAAATTCTTCTCAAATATAAAAGCTTAAAGCAGAAGTCCTTTACCACCACGGATTTATAATATTGAAATAAATTGACAATATATTATTCAATAGAAATAGGTTTTATTACAAAAAATTACATTAAACACAAAAAGTAGCCTTATCGCTAAGCAGCTATCCGTGTCAGGAAACCTAACCAAAGCTTAGAGCATTCATATTAAATAGGAAAGGATCTAAATTAAATAATATTTCACAATAATAATACAAGATGATTCTCACAATTCGTGCTTGCGTGCATGCATCCGCGCATGTATTCAGTTATAAGCGTAATAAGTAAGTATCTACAAAAATTCTTTGACTTAGTACAATGTATATTGTTCCGTCAACACATGATGGAATATGGTAACAGGAGGAAAGGAAAATAATCAGGAAGCAATTCAGATTATATTATATTCAGATAAAATTACAAATCTGTCAGAAAAGGAATGTGTCGTTTTGATTTATATTTTTCAGTGTCACAAGATTATGACATGTCGTATATGCAACCAGCATTATAAGGAGGTTTGAGTTTTTGCTCTTCCAACAACACATTTTTTAATATTATGAAATAGGATTTTTTAACAATTTTTTAATAGTATGAAGAGGCGTCTTTCAAAAGATTTGTATTTCGAAAATATGGTATAGAAATTAAAAATTAATACAGTAAAATAGTAAATAAAAAACAAGAACTTCGTTAAATAGGTACCTACTTTTAAACGTCGCATTTATAGTTTCAGGATATAAAAAAATATATTTGCCTCAATATTTACCAAACTAATTGGAATTATGAACTAATTCCCTTCCTAGTTAACTTAAGATAAGCACAGGGAGGTACTAAAATTGCTACCAAAATTAGGTCGGAAACATTTCGCATGGAATTAATACTGTGTGATAGCGGTTAATCCCAGATCCCAGGACGGACGTAACACACAGCGTAACAGAATATATTGTCCCCATATGTGTGTAATGTTAGGTACATTCAGAATATTCAGATATATGTTAAAGAGATTATCTAGCCTTCAAACTGTATAGAGAACAGCATTGGAGATTTTAATAATAATTAATATCGCAAACATAGTCATAAAAATTTTTACCTAAACGATGGTGTAATTACTTTACCTAATATAACATGAAACACTGAGAATAGTATTTCCAGAGATAAGATAAGAAAAATTCTAATGTCTAATAAAATTGTAACTGGAAAATATCTATATATCTATATCTACTTAGGAGGAAAGAAAATAGAAACGATAAAAATTGCAACAATATTTTTGTACTTATAATCTTTAAAAATTATTTTCACAATTCATCCACCTCGTGACGTTTAGTTGAAATATTGCATACTTATAAAAGTCTGCTAGCAATATAATAATTTGATACCTCTCTATACTCATTTGGTAAGGTCATTCTTACGATGGACCTAAGTTAAGAAAGAGTCTAGAACTAGAGAGCCTAGGCACGCCCACTAATACTTATATAATTACTTATAATACTTAAATTACTTATAATACTTAAATAATATCATGTAAATAAATTATACTGTGTATTTAAAATAGGCGTTTAAATTGAGTATAAATTCATTGGATATTATAACAGTAGAACAAATTGCAACTTATTTTAAGTTTCACAGTCGTCGAAGGCGAACCTACGATAAGGCTAAGATTTTAGGAAATTTTACTGGGAATTTATAATTAAGCAATTAACTGTAAGTTTTTTTTTAAATTTATTTTCTACTTTAAGTGGTGTGAATCCTCCTGTTAGTTTAGATGCAACAACGTATAGTATGGTAACTAAATTAAATATTTTCATTCAATAATTATTTTTAGGTTTAGGTGTAAAAATATACGATATTAAAAAGTGTATAGATAGGATATTAGGTATTACCTTGATTCCTGTGGTATAACCACTTATTTGACAGCGTAAAATACGTCAGTGAAACAAATAAAATGACGCAATAACACGTTTTGAACACTGACCCCATAAAGGAATAATATTAATTAAACTACATCAATCAGTAAGTTAGATCGAGATTTATGGGTCTTAAATCTAACGTGTTGCGATTATTTTAGGAAGTTAATTAATTTATTATTTGCAATAAAATAAAACCAAAAAAATTGACTCTTCTACCCAACTTCTACATTTTAAAAAGAAAGCGCCTATTGATGAATTACTGATGCGTTTTAGAGAACTTTATGGAGAAATCTCAGGCTTTTAGGTTGTGTCACGATGTTGTCCTTTACCGTTGCCGATAATAACATTTAATTGCTTAAAACTCACATAACTTAAATTGGAACCCGGTGGCTTGAATAGAAGGCCTAATTCTTAACCACTGTGCTATCGACGTATATGCCATGGGCGTACCATTATGTTTTTATTCGTTTAACTGTCACTTTCGTTATTTTAGATGGCATATCTCATTGTGTTTCTCATCTCTTTGTTGGTGATACAATCATATACATCTGCTTCGCCGGATATTAAAAATTCAAACGATGGATATGAAGAAACCCTTTCAAGAATTAACGATTTCGAGCTCAATTCCCAGAGAAAGCGACAGACATATGAAACAAGGTTTGAAACGATTCTTTATGTTTTTTTAAAACATCTTACCTTTTATTTTAAAACATAATATAAGTAGGTAAAAAACACAGTATATATAAAAAAAACTAGCCTTTTTCATGATTCAATGCATAGCAACAAAACTTAGTAACTGTGCTTATATAACTAAATTTTTACTTCTCTAACAGAAACTTGGGATTGATTCCGAGGCAGTTATACAGACAATACGACAGTACGCCTTGGGTTTGGGGTCCAATCGAAAGCAACACTGAGGATGAATCCGGCGATGGCTCGAGGCCTATTTCATTTACACCTATTCCCCCAAATCAAACCCCAAGCAGAACCGCACCACCTGTAGACCATGGAAGTGTCCAAGAAGGACAGTCAAACTAAAGTTGTAAATACGAGTAAGACAAACTCTGTTATCGTGTACTATTTGTTAATAAATTGCGATATATTCCGTTACTACGTCTAAAGTAGAAGAGTATTAAAAAAATAAATTCAATACACGGTTTCATTGTGTGGCCTAGAACTACAATGGCGTGACGGGTGAATATTATATAACCGGAAAAAATCTTTCGATAAGAACTATTGAAAATGAATAAATTCGAATTATTGCAGTTTGGAATTATATTTAAACTATTATTTAAAATAGATTAAATAAAGTCGCTAAATTTTTGGATTCGATCCAGGACAGGCTCTTAATCAATATAAAACATTATCAAATTCTATTACCTTTCGATTTTATTATCCCTTGATTTCTAATAACACTGTTGTTATGTTGGATGGTATGTGTGCGAGATAGATACTCGTATTTCCTTTACTCGTATTATTGCGAAGATAATAAATGCCTGTACATTATTTATCTTATTAATCATTAAACTACAGGACCAATAACGATTAATTAATAAGTAGATTACGCGCCCTTAAGAGACGTTATGAGCTTACTCATACATAGTTTAAGCGCATTTCTCTACGACCTATTCGTAATTAATACGCACAGATAATCAAGGTACAAGCACTTGGAAAATACTCATTGACATTAGTTGGACCTACACGCAACAGTGTTTTATAAAGAAGACAATATTACTATAAACTGTGAAATATACCTATATTTTTTTTAGTAAGAAGGATATTAAAACAATCTAGTTTAATCAAAAATGGAAAAATATATAAGTGAATAATTTTGTAAAATCAATTTTTTCGCGACACGTCGCTTTTCTGCCCACTCATACTCTTAGTTTCTCAAGAGCTCAGAACTCAGTTAAGTGCAAAATTTTTGTAGATATATATAAAATTACTTATTAAGCTGTCACGTTTGCTCACTATCATTCTAAAGCTTTATTACTTTAGTGCATAGATAGTATTTCACACATTTGATTTTAAAGGAGTGCCGAGAGTTTTCCCGCCGGATTTTTTCTCCTAGTCTGCCTTAGGCAGAAGGGCGTCTAACTATAAAAAAAACTCTCCTACAAAGCCTGCAGCGTAGTGGTGACTTTTCTGATGTTACTTATGTTCATAGGTGGCGGTGACAACTGACCATCACGTGGTCTATCTGCTAGGCGTAGATAGTAAAAGAAATTTTTAATAGTGCTTAAGATATTATTAAAATGGAAGAGTTACTCACTTCAAGCAGTTTCTAGATAGTTAATTTCGCTGTAACATCTAAAATTAGTACAACAAACACAAATTTCAATGAGTAATTTATAGTAAGTATTAATATGTGGTAATGAACAAGTGAATTTAATGATTTTGAAACCACTACGATAGACCCAATGACGTTAAAAATGATTCACAACTTCGGAGATTACAAATTACAATAAATTTAAGTTTACAAAAATATATTGAACCATGCGACGTCTATTTGTGCAAATAAATAAATAAATTTGTCTTTGTCTCTAACTCAATGAAATCACATAATGTTACAGCTAGAAACGTACCGATAATATCTAACCCATTAGCGTCCAAGAGCTAAAATCATATCGAATATTTTTGACAATGTTTTGTAAATCTTTCACCGAAGAGGAAATAAATAATTTGATTATTTTCTCGAAAACTAGAGGTGGTGAGATTAAATGCAGCTTAATCAGAACAGGAAAAATTCAAATTAATAATCTGTAGTTATTTGAAGTTTTGGAACTTGGAAAGACATCAATTATCCGAGGCAATTATTTAGATAATGGAGCATAGGTCGCCTTGCAACTCGGTGAACTGTGATCAGTTATCTTACTTAGGTCATCCTAAGATAGCGGGAAACCGCTGGATTTACAGGCTTTAGGACTGAACAGAGTAGAGCCACCTAGAGGAGGTCTCTATACAGCAGTGGACGTCTAAAGGCTGATGGAGGGAATTATCTAGCTACAAATATCTAACACAGTTTATATAAGTTGCATAGCGATTTACTTGTTTCTACAAACAAGTTAGCTGTATATCTTCATTTGCTTATTGCTCATTTCTTAGCAAGGGCCTCTTAAAGTCATCCAGAAGTAAGAATACATATTTTGCGCGCTTAAATATGTAGCTCAGGTATTTATGTATAGGTATTTTATCAAAATTAATGAATAAAAAGGAGCCTGTACAATTTAAAAAGTGGTTTCCTCAACCAAGGGATCTATAAATCATATAAAAATCAAGCAGCTGTAAGTATCGGGCCGAAATTTGTGACACAGATGGCGCTTGTGACGCAAATAACTGATAAAGGGATGTAAGAAAATCCCATGGGATAGGAAATGAAGAAATAATAAAAGAGTAACGTCACTGAATGTGTATGTCATTTATATAAAATGAGGATACACAATATAGGTACAGTCACCACTTTAAACCTAAATTTATTAAAATAATGGTGACGATTCAAACACTTACTGACTCATAAACGCGCAGCTTAAACCCTTGCGCATATGTTCATAGAGAGTTAACACTTTTTACAGAGACTCACGCGGTATACCTACATACGTATGATAGACCATTTGCTTTGAAGAAGAAGAATTAAACTTCTTTATGCGCAGAAGAAGAAAATAAAATTACGTTACCGAGACGATATCTATTTGATACATCTCTATCTCAATTTTCTCGGTGATTCTTTTTATAGTGAATATTGTACGGAGGTTCCATTTATAGTGAATACGGTTTTTGAAAATTCTTCTCTTAAAGGAGATAAAATGGTTTTGAGCAGGGCGGGGGATTAAGTAGTACTGACATACATCGCACAGCCTCAACCAGTGGATGTAGAAATCTGAAACTTTTTATAGTGATAACCAATTTAATGTAGAGTAGAGTTTTGAGGGGGAGATCGTAGGACAGTTATACTTAAAACTCTGATTAGTTAATAACACAGAAGTGGGATGACGTCTGTATAATAATGATAAAAATTTTCATCGGATATTTAAAACCTTTATTTTATATCATTTCATTAATAAACACGTAGATATATTATTACAAAATGTATAATTTTTGTTTCATTGAATATATTATTCAGTTAAAGCTATGCTAACATGTTAATGTGATATTATAATTGCGTGACACCGCACTCCTGAAATGTGGGTCCCAACAAATGCCAGTAAGCATTCTTAACATTTCGTAGAGTGAAAATGTAACAAACAATGTTCTCGAATGCTTGTCAAAACTAATTCTGGTGAAAATTCATGGCGTTAACTACTAAGAGTACTATCGAAAAATGCAGTCATTTACTGAGCGAACATTACGCAGTTTATTGTATTAGTATGTCCATACATATTCACTTTTTCACATCTAACCAACGATACGTTATTACGCTATACGTAGACGGTAAAAAACCGTTTATCTTCACAGTGAAATTATGATTTCTCACCACTAAAATAGCGTCGACCCGAGATTGAATGAAATAATGTAAGTAGGTACCTAAGTTTTACCAAAATTTTATAGACTTTCTAATACTCAAAATACAATTTTATTAACTTTTTTTTCGTCCCATTAGTGAGCGAGTCGCCTCTAAAATATGCAAAAGGCTTAGAACATAGTCCATCAAGCTGGCTAAAAGGTGGTTGGTGGCCTTCACATGCCTTTAGAACTTTATTCATATAGGTTTTGTCACGATGTAACACTGCTTACATATACATACCTACTTATGTACGGGTACTTACGTACGGGATTTGAACCCAGAGCCACGGGAACGCTTGACGAAAATGCAACCATTTAAATAATGGGTGTGTTTGTTAGTCACCAATTACGTTACCTTTTTACCTAGTCGATAACATACCATTTTCCTAACCGATATTTCTCGCTACATGCGTACGCTCTACGTAAGCTACACGTTGAGGTTTTATATATAAAAATGTTGGGACCTGTTCACTGCATCTGTCTGGTACTGTCAACTTGAACAGACGTGTACGTCGGAGACCGTGTCTTGCGTTCACAACGGAAAATTTACATTATATAATCGTGAGAATCAGTGATTACCTATATTATTGTTAGTGCAAGTGAGTTATTATTTTTTTATAATTATAACTTGTAATAAGATGGATATTATCCATGTCATAAAATCAATAAATCATTAAAAAATTAAGTAAATTGTCCGAAATTAAGCACATATAAAATTCATGTTTAAAATCAGCGGTAGTTTTAATGTATAACGAACAAAACAGGTTTCATAATTATCTTAAAGTCTGGTTCTATTTGTTATTTTATTACGTGTATATGTAAAATATGTATATTCGTTATATGCAAAGTATGTAAAAACGTAATAAATATATATTTTAAAATTTTAAATCTTTGATGAATCGTCCCAAATTAGAGTAAACAAGATGTTTTTTTAACACGGTTTTTACGGTTTAGGTATTTACCTATTGACTTACAGTACCAAATTCAATTCCAATGACTTTTTCACATGTAACTTTATATGATGTATACAAGTAGTATCTATAACTTGTTTTCATATCTTCGAACTATTTAAGGGTAATTCATACTACAACTTTCACAGATCTATTGCGAAAACCCAATCGGACTGGAAAACTGGAAAGTCCTTTGAGTTAGTGTAATAACTTAGTGTGATGATAGTGTTACATTGATTTTATAGAACACAAGAACAATATTATATTAAATTAGTGTTATAGGTACATTAGCTGATATTATATGCATCTTTTTTATTGCAGATGGCCTCCATTAAGTATTTATACCTTGCTGTAATGGCTGCAGCTTTCTCGATCGTAGAGAATGCTCCGAGCAACATCGATAAAACTCCACGAGACCAACTACAGTTAAGATTAATTTTCGTGAACAGAAATGACGACAATATAATTAGCAGGAATTCTCCTTCAATTTCCTATAACAGACAAACAAGTATTTTGCCCACATTACAAAAAAGTCGTTTAGCAAAAATAGAAAAGACTACAGAACCAGTTTTTGCTACTCTGAAAGCTGAATCTCGCCCAACTAAAGCGCCAGGGATGGATGACGAGCGACAAAACTGGGGCCTGATCATTGAAGATAGAACAATAAGTGAAGACGAATCATTTTACAACAGACCATTGTCCTTACCTAAAGTCGTTAACACTCAATATGTCGATGACCGTAAACAAGTTAAGGTTGCAAGCAAATCCACGGTAACAACGACTAGCGCTCCAATAAAACCCAGTGATTGTGATACAGCTGTGATCACGTGTTGTGTAAATCCAATAAAGTTGAAAGAATGTTTTGAATCTGTGGGTTGTCCCAATGCAACCGAAGATATGTTGTCACACCTGTGCAGTGATAGTTATATAAAACAGGTAATTCATGACTTTGCTAAATATTATAAGAGGGACTGAGGCCGAACTTAGGCTGATGAAGATTATTGGAAACCCAGTTAAGATTGTGATGAGTGATTGAAGTGTTCAAACGTGAAATTTAATATGATGTTAAAGATAGAGCATAATATTACCATTCTATGTGATACCGTTATAATGCGGCATCTTTTTAATCTTCTACGTGTTGATTTTTACAAGATGGTGCATGCATTAATTAAGGTATACTAGCATAAACTGAAGATGTTCACTAAAATCCATTGTAAAGATCCATCGATGGATCTTTTTCATCTTTTGTGTCCACTTTATTCCTTGATCCATGATTTTAAGAAAAGTGCATTTTTTAGAATTACCTTTGTGTCTGAAAATCCATTGTAAATAAAAAAAACAATCATAAAATCTCTCTTAAAAAACTAGCATGGCAACGCCTTTAAAAGTAAACCTTTAAGTAATTGTTATATAAACCTAATATAATTTTCTCACGCTAAGCTGCAATGACCTTCAAAATTGCCAATAAGAAGGAAACAAGACTAAACTTGTTTCGCCTTTTTAATGTTACCTTCGCTCTAGTAGTTTTGCCTGACAAAAAACTATATACTGTTGCAATGTAATACATCACTACTATGTGATTCAAAGTAGCATTTTATAAAGTGTTTAAAAGCTTAATAAATATTAATTTTGAGCATTAACGCAAGTATTATATAGATGTACCTAATACGCTTAATATTAGTGTATAAGTAAGAGTTATGATAGATTTATATTAATGATATTAGTTGTATATATCTTAATATATATAAACTAAGTGTCACAGTGTTTGTCCGCGATGGACTTCTAAAATACTTAACCGATTTTAGCCAAGTTTGCATACCGTGTGCAGATTGATCCAACTTGAAAGATAGGATAGCTTACATCTCAATTTATAGTCGCAATATTATT
>DWQK01004297.1:0-10576 GCA_018231225.1 Noctuana stator
CATTCGGATCCGTCGAGGCAGCTCGCCGTGGGCGGTGTAGTACTGGACATGCAATATGAATTGTACCCGCACTAGTGTAGTTCTGACACGAAGCGAAAACATCGATGTAAATAGCGGAATCAATGTTCTTCGAAATGATAATTCAACTCGCACCTTTTATTTATGTGGGAATGTGATCGGCTGCGATTTCACAGTCAATATTCATTTTCAACTTATTCTGTATATAGAAATAGTAGTATTTATCAATGTGTTGGTGTTATTATATTGTGTTAACAGCAACATCCCTAGGGAGTTGCGAGCTCCACATGATATTCGCTCTGTTAATGGTTTTGTCTCGACGGCACCGGATTGTTCGTGATACACTGGTCGATTTAAAAAAAAATAGAGTTACAAATAATGAACAAACTCTTGTTTTGTGATACACATGTGTGTAGAGTCGAACAGTATAGAATCAGTCCGATCTCCTTATAGTCTTCTGAAATATGTGACTGTCCGTGTCACCAAGTATTCGTACATCTACCAGTCCTAGCTATCACGTCTCTTCCAGGTTAATTTAAATAAAAATTTGAATGCCTATTTGTGATACAACTGTATTATTGAGTATTGTATCCGTTAAATATCTCTGATATTCCTATGTAATAATACTGAAGTGCTTTATCAATGTGTATTCAAGTAACTTCTCGTTACGTACTTATTTTGCTAATGAAACAAGACAAGGGGAACACTCTCACCGTCTATACCGTGAAGTGAAATAAAGCCGCATTTATGCTCTACATTCAATTTAACTCACTTCAACGTAACTCTGGTTTATATGATTTGTGAGGCTTTCAGAAGCAATTGCATTACGCAATAATGCCTTGCTCTTCTTAACCTCCGGTAGCCTTATGCAACTGATGGTAGAATTGAAAGCGCTCATTGCGAAACTAGACTAATAAGTTTAGTGTGATAGTAGACAATTGACGTAAACGAAGCTAATTAGGCTATCATTAAGATTAGTTTTCCAGTAAAGGCATAAAGAGTTTAATAGATATTACTTCCGTGTTGGTTGTTAATATTTGGATTAAAGAGCGCGGTGGTAGTTGCATGGTAGACGTATTTACTCGCGTTAAAAACTTCTGTAGTATGACAATATGAGGTAATGTAACATTGATAATAGGGAGATTAGAATTTCTGACTTGTGAAATATAATTATTATTTATGATAGATAGATGTTTAATACAAGGCGTTAATAATATTGTAATCGTTAAACATAAATTGGGTACTTAACTCAATTTACGCGTAGGCATAATGGCCACGGGCGAAAGCGCTGACTTACGTTAAGCTATTGTTTGATAAGAACATTTTGTATGAAGTTTCATGTTAAGTAACTTGGTTTTGCTTTTAGGGAGATTTATAATTGTGCTTTAAACTATAGTATTAAGCATTCATAGCCCTGCTGGTAGTGTGGATCGCAAGTGATTTCAGAAGTTAATTAACATTGGGCGCGGTTGGTACTTACTAGGATGGGTGACCGCGCGCTATAGTTGCAAATTTCATGCGCTCTTCCGTGCATTGGAGGGTACTTTAGTCCCTTTATTATTGACCCGTACCCAGCAGTGGGCCACGAAAAAGGGGTTACAGGCAGGCAAGCATAAGGTTCTAGTCTGATTGTTATATTTTCGTTACACTTTAGCTTACAGTTTGGTTACTATATAGAATTTTTAAGAAATATTCATTACAATTCTATAAGTTTACAGCATTTAACATCAGATAAAAAACATGTGACTTGCGATTGAAGCTGCCCAACCACATCCTAATGGTCAAACGTAGCATTTTCACTACATATGGAAATTTTTTGTCATTAGAAATTCAACCTTCTGTGTTGGGGTCAGTGCCTATTTTTAATTACGATTGCAAAAGATTATATTTATTGCATTCCCAGATACCAATTAGCTTTGTATACATTTTCATAATTTCCATGTCAAGATAGACTTAAATCCTCGCATGCAATCTCGTAAACGACTTTCAGATCAACTTTTTAAATAACTAGATCCGACAACCATTTGCAAAGTGGATTCACATTTTGATGTTATCCAAATACAAAGCAAGAAAAAAATTTCCGTCCGACGTTTCCGTCTAATTAAGATTAACCATTGATAATAATGTTTTATCTCAAAATACTATTTAGTGTTTAGAATCAATAATAGTAGTACTCACTAGACATTTATTTACTCAGCTTTTTATATGCATTTACGGGCATTTTTCCTGCTTTTATTAGCCATTTAAATACGCGTTAGGTTATATTTTTTTGGGCTCTATATATGTGTGTATTGATCAACGCGATAACGTATCAAACAGCGAGAGCAGTTACAGTCAAAACCGTCAATTCCAAAACCATATCTTGACTTGATCACAACAACAAATCACTATTTGTGACAATACTGTTAAACTTGTGGGAAACCTATATCAGGTAAAATAATAAAGTGGTAACTTTGTACTTTTGAGTATCGATTTCTCATTACTGAATGTACGAGGCTACCAAACTTGGAAACACTACTGAGTTTAACCTATATTAGAAATTAATTGACTTTCCTTGGTAAAAAGTAGCAAATTACTAGAGCAACATTGTAGCGGATCGTCATCAAAGAAAGATTTACGTAATATCCAAATTAATGCATTGCTACTATTACCAAACAAAAAAAGCGCTTTGTATTAAAATGTGAACTGATAAAGTTAGATCAAGCAAAAATTAAAACCAGCTACAAGCTAAAAAGCAACAAATAATTTTAATTGTTACAGACTTCAGTAATTTACTTTGGAATCTGTGGCATGTTTATATCTATTTAACGTATTCTTATATATTATATTATAGATGGTTTTACTGTAGTAGACTCTAATTTACTTAAGCTTGATATCTGTCCAGCGTCAGAGAGTCAACCGCTCTATGCAATTGAGGGCGTTGAGCAAACAGTGATATCGACCATTTGAGTTCGAATTTGAGCCAACCATTCTGGCGACTGTGATAAGGCGTTTATTGAAAAGTATTGTCTACTATCCAGGCCAAAGGTTACTGCAGTCATAACACAAAATTTGTGAAAAACGTTATAATGTCAGACCATGATACCGACGATGGAGATATACTTGATATTAAAATATATTTAATGAATGTTTCTATTGTAAAATTTTACTTTGCATGTGAAAAAACATAACTTGATTATTTCGTAGTTTGTTTCAATAAAGGTTACTAATAATGATTTACCAGCTCATATATTCCATGAAATTTGTATCCTCATTACTTTCAATAGTATATCGTATTTCTAATACGATAAACTGTATCTGTATCTAATAAGACTGTTTTTGATTAAAAGGAAAACACTGATATGCTGCTCAGGTCAGCGAACTTTGCAGAAATATAAATTAATTGAATCCAGCTTATCTTAAATATCTACTCATTATATAAACACTTCTTATTATCTTGTGAGTACCAGGAAAGCATAATAACAAAGCGGGGATCATTAGACTGAACGCAGTAGTGGACAATAAAAAGATGTTTTGCGTGCGGAATGCGAGATGCAAGATTCGCAAATGTATGCATTGTTCTAGGTTCAACAAAAATAGCCAGTAGTATTGAAACTAGTTTTTCTTGTTCGATGGACAACGGCCCCTAACTATCAGGGCACGAGAAAGTGCTAGTACTATAACATACGGCCGAACTGCGGAAATAAGTATTCCTAGTTCTGTAACGTATCATTTGGCAAGCTGCAGCGATATCAGTGGCATGTATGAAGAATTATTACTGTAGCAAAGTATGTTACTAGTTTGTCATGGAAGATTGAGTTGGTATACAACCTTCAGCTGTATAGATTTTTAAATATAACTATCTACGGGTTTATATACTTGATACTCGTACAGGCGAAATTCATTTAATTTAGGGAAGAATAAAAAAATACCCGATTTAGCTTAATAAATCTTGGCGTATATCTGTCGCCTATTTGAATCGCAAACATGGCTTATATACTTTCTGTGTGCCTTGATAGTTCTATTAACTCTGTAGGTATATGATAAACATACAAAGAATAATGAATGCCCGACCTATAATTATCATATGTAAGCAACAATTCATGTATAACTAATTTTATTGTTCGATCGTTGTACAAAAAGGTATTTTAAACTTTTTACTTCAGCAAAGTCGATCATGTATCACTTAGTTATAATCGTACGTCCCATCATACATATTTAAATTGAACAAAATTCCCCACCGCAGAGATGCAAATACACTTGTTGCTTGATTCAATGAGTCGGGTTCCCACGTAGAAATGCAACGCTAAGATCACAAGGAGTCAGTTAAATTCACTACATCCCATCTGTAGCCCTTGTCAGAGCGGCTAGCTTTCCGGCATTGCTTCTCCCATTATTGTTAATCTAAGCGTTACTTTGAACTCACACCCTTTCCAAATAAAGTTGAAATTCCTAAAACATTTATCGTTTTTATTCTTCCAACAGGCGTGAATGTATTCCCGTGTACAATAGTCGCATCAAGTCTCGTCAAAACACTATGGCGGCGGAAACCTAGCGTAGGTATCTCCAAACGTACGCTAAGCTTATTATCATAAGCTTTAGGATTTGAACCGGGAAATGCGCTAACAATATTTTGCGCTGACCATCTCGCGACGCGACGCCAAAAGGCTTACATCGCTCCTCCGGCCTTATGTGGTGTCTGTTAACTTAACACCACAAGCTACATAGTCCATACAATTGCCTTTTTGTTTATTTTTAATACAGGAATATAGTCCTCGTTGCTCATTTTTTTTAAAAGCAATTCATCTATCTATCTTTTCCTAATCTCCTAGCAATAATAGTTTTAAAGTCCTTGACTTCGCAAGAAACTGAAGGTATTCTGTGAGTTTGAATGACCAAAACTTTCGTCATTACCCTAGTATAAATATGACCCAAATACAGTTGTGTGCAAATTTAACATTAACATCAATAAGTACGCCTAATCCGGTCTTGATAAAGTCAAATTGTACAATAAAATCTCTTTAGACACTGTGTGTCTTACTTGTGCGCCTACGCAGACAATTCTATTAATAGAATACCTACTGTCATAGACTAACCTTTCTATTTTGCCTTAAGAAATTTAAATTATGCGAATAAGAGAAGATGAAAATGTGTCAGTGATAAAAATTTATGCAATTACGCTTACGCTTTTTTAATACGCTTTTTTTCAACACACGTTTATTAGCTATGTATGTATGTAACGGTAACTTTAAACATTATTTTCACCCAATTTGAGACGTTTGATTAAATTGAAACTTTATACACTTATTAAAGACCGATGAAGCAGTAATATTTGATCAGAAGATCATCAGAAGTGATCTAATGGGGAAGTGTCGAGGTGTCCAGTAAAACTCCTCAGTGGCTACTAATATACCTCTGGAGTGAGGTTCATATGATTTGTCTTGACGAGTCCAATGTCTTGCAATTAGTAGAAATAGGATATTAAAGAAACGTTTAGACCAAAAAGCAAATTATGGTTAAAAAATAAGTAAATGAATGTATACAAAAACTAAGGAAACATACTTTAATCGCAAGCCTAACTAAAAAATAGATACCTATAGATTTGAGTTCAAATTTTAAAATATTGTTTATAGTATGAAAAACTGCACTTTAAAAAGTAGGAAACATCATATGTAAATCTTTGAAGTTAAAAAAAAAATATGGATATAGAAATCCTGTATAGACTAGTAGGGACCTTAGCCCATTAAAGGTACCGTCTCACGCTGCGACGATTTTCGTGCGCCCAGGAACGATTTCCCTATTACCAGTACATTTTCATGCAGCTTACCATGGCATGCGAACTATTCAACTTTCAACCTTATTATACTGGCCATGAAATCCAAGCAAAGTGTTTTCATAGGAGTGATTTCCTCATTGCACGCCCCTGAATACGTTCCCAGAGGCCAATTCAAAGGAAGGGACCATCTTTGTTGCGTTCACGCAATCCAATCGGCTAACTTCCACCTAAAGATTTTAGTGTGACGCGTGATACAATCAATTTTCACCCTTATGTCCGTTCCATAAAGACAATGTTGTGGCTCCTCGTGACTTGGAGGGTCTACAAAGATGTGGCTCGTGCAATCGTATCTACATGCTACAAAAGTAATAGCTTAACAAGGAACCTCGGACGAACTAAGACATTTCGTTATTACCGGACGTTTACCCGTGGCGAGATAAATATGTTTCGTCGAATTAACTTCTATTACTCTTTGTGTGAAAGTAATGGCTCATTTAGAAGTGCCATTAAGCTATTTATAACTATCAGAGGAAAGTAGAATAATTGTAACTTAAAAACGGAACTCTAATAAGCTTATTCAAACGATAAATAATCGTTATAGTTAAACTCAGACCGAGAACGGAAACTTAAATTGATCATATTATATACTCCTGCTCCGGTGGGAATCAAACCTAGGTCACTCTGGTGTTACTAATGGTGGATCGGCTTGATATGGTAACCCGTAGTGGTAACCATACGGTTCGTCATCTTTTAGTCGTGGTCGGGGACATGTCATTGTCAGGTTCAGCCATGTTCTATCGCTTATGTTTTTAATCCAATACACCGAGACCATTGAAAAAAACAATAACTATTCGTGTCTGGATTAATCTCATCATACCTCACATTAACTGAAACTGTTCGGATTTGTAAATAGCCCAGAGTTTCTGAAACTTACAGAAGTTCGCACTCAACCACTTTGCCTTCCAACGTTGTATACATTGCGCTAATCTTCGTTGGAACTCTGCGTTTTGTTGACTGACTTTCAGGGAAGTTAAAGTTGGAGAGAGTTCAGAAACTGTATGACATTAACTTTAGTTCTTAGTTGTGAAGTTGATAGAGTAGTTACGTTATTACTCTGTTATACTATGTATCCGTAGATAGACTTTTTTATAGTTATCATAAAGACATCTTTTATCTTATAGGAATACAAAAAAAGTATATTTCCTATTCAAATCAAAAGTTACAACCACTTTCAAAACGTATGTAATTTGGCCTTACTAGGCCCTCTGATAACAATGCTTAGATGAACAAACAGCATGCAAAATTCTCTTCTACAAAAACGACTACTACAAAGCTCTACCCACTGTTTCAGTTGATTTGACGACGCAACAGTAGCCGTAATCTATGTAACTCCATGTCTCCTCTCCTCTATTTGCTCCTACTAATTGCCAGCACTTGTTCAATCAATTGGCATTTAGGCAATAACTCTAGGTACTTGTCTCTTCAATCTCGTTTGGAGATAATTCTCTTGCAGTCAAAATTGGTATTACATTACATTGATAAGCAAATAGCTAAACGAGTAATGGCTTAGTGACATTAGCTTAGATTTATGTCTTGTAAAGGTCAAGCGACGTTCGCCTCTTTCAATACTTAGATGAGTTATCGCCCGTTGCAAAGCGCGTTAGGATTATAATGCTAAGTTCTGCAAATACCTCTTCGAATAATGGTTTAGTGTAAGAGTTATTTTAATCCCCAACTTTCTTGTGTATTGTTTATTTTTGACATGTACCTAGAGTAAAGTTGTTTCTTGTGACGTCAATGAAGTTAATGAGACTAACAAATAGCCGGCGATAACTTGTACACATGGCCTTCACGCTGGTCCTTTTTGTTGCTTTAAACATTAATTTTGCAATTAAACATTGATTGTAATGATAAAAATGTACCTGCAATATGTTTTACAAATATATTAACTTACACAAGTTTCGCTAATAGATAGGTCTACATGTTACTGAATACTTTAATTATTTATACAGAAAAAATTAAGAGAATTAAAATAACTTATAAGTAAATATAAAATAATAATAAAAACAAAAACAATTTTTTTTTTTTTTTTTTAAATATAAAATGCTGCATCCAAATTACTGTCCTCTTAATTTGGATCTCAAATTCATAGTGTCTATTTTCGATAAATTATTTTATATAAAATAACGTTAGTTGTGGATAAAATTTTTTAAATTATAAAAAATTAGAATTTAAACGCATTGCAGAACCAGAACGCTTTTGACATGACAAGTCAAGTCAAGTCAATATCAATTACGGCTGTCACCTAGAGGGCGCTTGTAATCGCTCAGCCACGTAAGTCAGGGTCGTATTTTTCACCATTGAGTTATTTTATTACGTTATTTTTACCTTCTGTGATATTATGTGAGAATGGTATAGCAGTTTAAACGTCAATATACAGTTTCCAGTGCCTCCATTCCACCCTGCGAGCGGTAAGTAGTTGTGTGCGTTCGCCCTTCCGTCATTCTTAGTGAATTAGCATTAATTAAACGTCTCAGTCGATATCAGTATTATTATCACAATACAAACAATCCTCAGTATCACCTGCTTTTGTAGTAGCAGCGGAATATTGCTGTAATTACGCTGGTTTACCGTTTTCAGATTGTCAAGCCATGTCAAACCTACCATCCAATCCGTACAACAATGTACCGGGACAGCATCAAAACGCGAACCCCGGGGCTCAGTACCAATACGGACAAGTGCCACCGAGTCATCCTCCTGGGGGACTGAAGCAAGATGCCAATTCCAACAGCCCCGTGCCCATGGCAGGCTACAATACAAATCTGGCGAATCACTTTAACCAAAGCGCTAGCAACTCGCCTGCCTTTAATCAGCCTCCTCTACAGCCTACAAGCGTACGCCCATCTCCTGTTCACCCGCCAATGAAATCTACTGCAACTAATCCAAATCTATTTCCCATGCAAAACATTCCTCAAAGTTCAGCTAGCCCTCAAACTGTGCCTACCATTACACCAGTCTCTGTTCCTTATCCTTCTAACTACCAGCAACGTCAAATTAATGATAATGCTCCCCCTCTTGTCCCTTCTAGTCAATACAATCAACTTGTTAATGGGCCACCAGGCCCAATGATTCCTCCCGGTAGTTCTG
Organism: Noctuana stator; assembly: GCA_018231225.1. Classification (NCBI taxonomy): domain Eukaryota; kingdom Metazoa; phylum Arthropoda; class Insecta; order Lepidoptera; family Hesperiidae; genus Noctuana; species Noctuana stator. The sequence continues at coordinate 8,921 of DWQK01004297.1, forward strand.
GAGTGAATCAATATCCTGTATCCTCAGGCTCTAACAACCATTCATCTTTCCCTCCTAATAAGCCTCAAGTATCGGGTTTCATGAACCCTAACTTTAATCAGAGACCTACTCTTCCACCCACATCTATTTCAGCTGGTCCTATGACAAGTCAACCCACTGTTCCCCTCAACGGCCCTCCAACTGGTCTTCCAAGAAATAGTCCATTGATGCCACCTACTAGTGGCAGCTTAGGACCTGGACCCAATTTAGGTCCACCCTTGTTACCATCAAGAGTTATAAATGGGCCAGGAAGTACTATGCCAGGGCCAGTTGGTCCACCAGTATCTGGGCAAGGAATGGGCCCACCTGTATCTATGCCAGGAATGGGTCCACCGTTATCTGGGCAAGGAATGGGCCCACCTGTATCTATGCCAGGAATGGGTCCACCAGTATCTGGGCAAGGATTGGGCCCACCTGCATCTATGCCAGGAATGGGCCCACCAGTGTCTTTACAAGGAATGGGCCCACATGTATCTATGACAGGGATGGGTCCACCAGTATCTGGGCTAGGATTGGGCCCACCTGTATCTATGCCAGGAATGGGCCCACCAGTGTCTGGACCAGCAGTTGGACCACCAACATCATTGCCAAGCATGGGACCACCTTTACCTGGTCCAGGAATGGGTCCACCTATAGGGCCCATAAGAGGTCCACCAAGCAGCCAGGCATATAATAATATGAATCAGACAAATGGTCCACCAGTAAGTGCACCACAGATGGGACCAGGATTTCAGTACAACTCACCTCAAGGACAAGGCGGAATACAAAATCAACCAATGATGCAGCAGGGTCCACCCATGCAGCAAACATTACCACCAATGGGGCAGCCTCAGCCGCCCGCACCCCCAAGTGGACCAAAATCTAACATGCAGAACAGGTACCCTCAAATGCAACAACAGAACTATGCAAATCACCAACAGCCACCTAGTCTTGGGAAGCAATATCCTCAGCAGTATAGTACTCAACAGTTGACACAGCAAATGGGTCAGCTCAGTGTCACGAAGCAAGGTTTTGACCAGCTCTGGGGTCACCATATGATAGATCTTCTCCAATGTAAGCACATTTTACCTGAATACCCGGAAGATCCACCAGAAATCAAGCTCGTCCAGTTTCCTGATGCCAATAATTGCAGCCCTGAGTAAGTACACATTGATTATATTGATACTTAGAATGTATATAAAACTAGCTGTGCATTGCGGTTTCACCCGCTTTTCACAATGCTTTAGCCTATAACCTTCTTCATGAATGTAGCTATCATACACAAAATGGATTTTTCAAATCCATCCAGTACTGGTACATTCCTGAGATTGGTACGTTCCAAACAAACAAACTCTTCAGCTTAATATTATTAGTATTGATAAGAAACAAGCATGGTTATCGTAAATTAACCCTCTTGTGTTGATTAGTGGTTGAAATGCTTCTAAGCTAATAAATATCAATTTATTTTATAAATGTCAGACCTAAAAAATTTTATTCCATGATGTAATTAAATAATTTGCCTACTATGTAGTGGGAATTCAAATTCAAAATTTTTTGTTCTTCATAAGGTACAAGTATACACTGGATGAACGTCAAATAATTCGGTACATCGGCTTTAGGCGCCCTTTTGGCTAAGGT
>DWQK01004298.1:0-10576 GCA_018231225.1 Noctuana stator
CTCGCACCGGTCGACGTAAAGCGCAACCGATCTGATCCTTACGTCAAGGTTGGTACTATTGTTTTTTATTGTTAGTAGGTTGGTATCATAGGTAGTGGTTACCAATTTTGAAGAAAAAATAACTCCTTGACGAAATGAATGATTTAAATTATTTCGTTTGCTATGTGTTTGTTTTTATGATTTTATTATTAGGGTTCTAAGTATTAATTGGCAAATAAATTGCATACGAGTTTTAGATTTTTGTATACAAATAATGCTTATTTTTTAATGACAATATTATTTTGGGTTTAAATATTTTAACGAAAAAAAGGTTGTGCTAAAGTTAAAACATGATTTGAAGCTGTTTTAAATACCCTACTCATATTTTAGAGGAGACCAGAGCAATAAGACAGTATTGGGTTGATGATGACGATATCCATTTTGATCCAGACACATAAGATATAGTTTATTTACCGACATACCAAGGTACCAAGTACCAAGGTGTCAAGTGGAGGCCGGGGCACAATGAACTCTCATAACAAATCTTTTAGTTCCAAATATAAAAGCATCCATTCGTTTTACCAATATATTAGTTCCAATGTAATGCTTACTTTGTGTCTGTCACCTGAGAACAAAATGAACAAATGCCACAATTCGAACAACTCATGATTATAATGTTACAATCACTACACAAACACCTGCTTGGTCTGTAAAACCGCAGGAATGCTTCATGTAATTAAAATCCCAATTTCATCAAATAAATGGCTGCAACGGCTGACAATACCCACAAGTCGACAAGTCACCGGTTTCTAGTCTTGCATTATTGCATTATTTTCTTATTTAAAAAAATATATTGCTGCGACCAGCGTCGATCTATTTATAGATGACTCCTTATATTTTATATGTGATCCCGTTCGTGAAAATCCGTATGACGCTTATGGAGTCGTAGCAGTCGTAGAGGATATACATGGAAACTTCATCTACTTAGTCACTAGCTAATAATAAAAATAAATCGCCTATGGGTCGATATTTGACCGATTTAAATAATTTCAGTAATCGTATTAGTAAATGTTGCCATGGTTGGACCATTTCACATTATTATTTAATTGAATCAAAAAATTAGCATTCTGCACTTTTTTCCATGTAAACTTTAACTTCCCACAATCTTAAAAAAATTTTCCCCGTGCGCGAAAAAATTATGAAGTTTTGTGTTCACGTATTAATATATTAATGTTCCTTTCAGGTGTACTTGTTACCCGACAAGTCGAAAGCTGGCAAGAGGAAGACCAAGGTGAAGAAGAACACGCTGAACCCCGTATTTGAAGAGACGCTGAACTTCGTGCAGCCGCTGGCCTCGCTGTCCTCGCGGACACTGTGGCTCAGTGCGTGGCACGCGGACATGTTCGGGCGGAACGACTTCCTGGGGGAGGTGACGCTGCCGCTGGCCGACGTCGTGTTCGACGACCCCGCGCCCATGTGGTACAAGCTGCACGAACGGGTCAGTTACACTCATTTGTTAGCATATTTATGAAAACATACTGAAACATATTATATTTGTACCAACATAATTTATAATTATGATTTATATTTATGATAAGAACGGGTCAGTAACGTTTTTAGTTTTTACATTTTGTATTGTCTTTTGTTTGTTGGAACATTTTGAGAGGACAAAGAGTCCGTGCAAGTTACGCAGACATGTTCGGGTGGAACCATTTCCTGGGAGGCAAACTAGATATTCTTTGCTAAGTCATGTAGTTTTTTATTTTTTATTTAAGAAGCGTCAAATATTTTGTAAGAAGTAACAAAATGACTTTTTAAGCACATTTCCACATTAAATTAAGTTATTACAGAAATATTAACCGGATTAAAAAACTACACCAAATAACATCAAACGAAGTGTTGATTAAAATCTGTTAGTAACTTTTTTACTTAGTCATACTGCCAAAGTTAATTATTTAAATATTTAATTTAGAAAACAAAATTTACAAAAGAAAACAACACACAAAACCTTCAGAATTTAAAAAAATTCTCGCAGCCGGTAGGATTCGAACCTACGCTCCCAGAGGGAATCTGATTTCGAGTCAGACGCCTTAACCACTCGGCCACGACTGCTCTTATGAACACTTACTAAATGAATCAAGCTATCAAACGCTGAATACATTTATATCGCAGTGCAAACATGTTTATAACAAGGCCTTTATGTGAAGGTAACCAAATAATATACCAGAATTCGTGTGAGCTGTTCAAATAAATATGGTTTCAAAGAACTCTTTTGCATGTTAACTTACACCTAACTACATATTACTTAATATAACTACTATCTTACTTGAATAAATTGACCGAGATTATTAAGTTATATTCTTTTTTTTATATTTTACAAATACCGAACAGTTAAAAAATGATTGCCTTCAACCCTTTTTTTGTCCCACTGCTAGGCATAGGTCTTTCCCCACAACCTAGGCCTGGGCCTGGGGAAGGCTTGGAGCATACTCCACCATGCTGCTCCCCCGACCATGTTTAACGACTGTTATCTACTTATAACAACTGGAAAGACGTTTACAGCGATTTTTTTTGTATAGGACGGTTGGGAGTCTTCTATGGAGTATAGTTACTACTAGTTACCATGCCAATTCGCCATACAAAGGGTCCTGGGTTCGAATGCCAGCGGAGCCGAAGTTTTTCTAACGAATTGTTAATCCTGTTCCCGGTTTTAAAGTAATCATAATTAACGCCACAGGAATCCTGGGTTAAAACACACAATATATTGTTGCAGACTGAACAATTCGACGAGCACCAAGGCACCCGCGGCGATCTTATTGTGGGTTTGAAGTTCGTCCCCGACGCGGCCAATCGCTCTAAAGGAACCCTCCACGTGCTCGTCAAAGAGGCAAAGAACCTCGTCGCTACTAAACCCAATGGTTTAGCTGATGTCTTTTGTAAGAGGTGGGTTTTATGATTTGTTCTCTCACTAATCATTTTTTATTACCTACCATTTTCATTATGCTTTTATTTATCGAATATTTAATTTTGTTTTGGTGTACGAAACAATAATATATGCGTGCAGACGCGCATGCATGTATTTTGTTTATATGCGTGTCTGTATGTCACTGAAATTAACTCAGGTGCCGTAACACAACACAGTCACACTCTAAATCTTTCTGTCTGCGGTTTCTTAATACGAAGATGAAAATAAATGTTAATTCTATTCTATTTCATTTTAACTTTTTTAATTTATTGTAACTTTTTAACCGACTTCACAAAAGATTCGCAGAAGGTTCTCTATACGAATGTATTTTATTATATTTGTTACCATTATAACTTTCGACTGGGTGAACGGTTTTTGATTACTCTTTTTTCATTTGGAAGCTCGTGTTTCCCGTGTTTCATTTCAGTTTGATCCAATTCAGATAATAGCATCCATGAGAAAACTATTTAAGTCTTAATTTGCCATTGTTAAGGTATACGAAGCTTCGTGAGCTATACTGGCTATTGTCTATTTATATTAAGAAAAAGTACTGAGTTCTATGGTTGCTTAGTAACGGAAGAACTGTATTGTCACTAGCCATGTCAATATAGGAAGTTGTTGTTGTTCAATATATATTATAATAAAGTGTGTTATGTATTCCCAAATGCTATATTTCTTTATGCCCTAATAGCCATTTTGCGTTAAGTATGAGCGCGACAATTTTGAAGTTATAATGTTATAATGTTGGTGTGTGCAGCTACCTGCTCCCGGAGCGCGGGCGGCTGGCCAAGCAGAAGACGTCGGTGGCGCGGCGCTCGCTGAGCCCGCGCTGGGAGCACACGTTCACGTACCGCGGCGTGTCGCTGCCCGAGCTGGCGGCGCGCGCGCTCGAGCTCAGCCTGTGGGACCGCGACCGCCTCGCCTCCAACGACTTCATGGGCGCCGTCCGCCTCTCCCTGGGAACCGGTGACGATGCCTTTCAAACTTCACTTACAAACATAAATAAACAAACAAACAAACAAAAATACTTTTATTCATGTAGTAGGTACTTTGTATTGACAGGTTCCCTTGTCCTCGAAGAAGACACAGTAGTTAAAGAATCGCAATGTTCATATGTGATTCATGGGACAAGGAAAAGGTTAAACATACTAGTATTAAACATACATGATAATATATAAATCATAAATCATTTATAGCCAGAATGTAATACCTAGGTAGGTACATATTGGTGTTTACAATTCCATTGAGAGCTATACATTATACCACAGCAATGGTGTGCAACGTCATTCATAGTAATTTTAAAATAAATATTTTTCCTAAATTGATATTTTACAATTAATATTGTTAATAAATCTAGAAATAAGACACATTATTATCATTTTAAAAGTTTGAGGAAAAAGTAAACGAATATAAAACTTCTGTGGGTGAAGACAGTTTTTTTCTTCCGCCGGCTACTTTTGTTTGTTTGTTTGTTTCTTAAACTAGCGATCCGCCCCAGCTTCGCACAGGTGATATTTGTGTTTCTATCTATCACTTCTAAAAGTTTGGTATGGCTTTAAACATTCAAGTAATTATTGTTATCATCGGTAAATAAACAATTTTAAAAATAACTTATTTTTTCCAGGTACATACATGGGAGCTAGCGTCAACTGGATGGACAGCGTAGGGAAGGAGGTAGCCCTATGGCAGGCCATGATGCAAAGTCCAAACTTTTGGGTGGAAGGATCCCTGCCGTTGCGACCACAACTCAACAACTGATCTGATAATTGTATATGATTTATCTTTACTTCGCGTAGATACCATGTGCGTATTTTAAAACAAAAAAATCATTTACGCGCCATATACCTTTATATATGGTGTTGTTATTATATCCTTCTGTACTGTTATTTTCTTATTCTTAACTGTTCATCTGGATGGGAGACTAACACCTATTATTAAGTTCATAAAATGCCTACAGATCTTGTATATTATCTGTAGAGTTATGTAAGATGATGCTTTTTTGTAATATTTATATCACCCGAGATTTAAAAAGGTGTCCGTTTTCTTTAATTTTGTATAATAATATGTTCTTCAACGGAAATTACTATTCTTCGAATTAATGTGCCAAGATATATATACTACTTACTACTAAACCAAAATACTACTTACGTATTCTTAATATTCTTATACATTTTCAAAATATACAAACATATTTTACATATTTATAAATTGGGTACAATATATGATATGCCCCATATTTTTTATAAATATATTAAGGCTACTTAAAAATAACCTGTCCACTTATATTACATTCCAGTTGTGTGTAACTTTATTTCTAAGGGTAATTATTACTAAGACTTAAATGTATGACAATAATTTATAGTTTTTTTTGTGTAACTGCCTGTAATTAATAAGAGTTTAGCGATAATTAGACAAGGTAACGCATTTAAATTAGGTTTATAATGTACAAATTGTAAGTTCACACGGGCTAGGTCGGCCCGTGCAAATTGTGATTTTGGTTAAGTTCATTTCTAAACAAATCAATAGGAGTGTTTCATTGTATCTAGAAATTATTTAATTATAAGAATTCTTGTGAGTCGGTACTGCAATATTTATGTTACTACTTAATTTCCCACGTTATTGAACCGTCTGTCGTAGTTGCATATACGTGTAGGTAACAATTATTATTTAGTGATAAGTGCCGCATTAATTTCATAATAATTACTTTATATAAATAATATTGTAAAGTTATTTTGAAACGATCGAGTAAATATTTGCGACATAAACTTTGGTTTTATTTCAGTCTTTTTCTATAAAAAAGGAGTAAAAGGTAAAATAGGTATCTAACTTAAATTATTGACACTTCTAATATGGTGAACAAATAAATTGCTTGTATTTGGTCAACATCAAGTTTTTATTTATGCTGTGAAATATAGGACTCATAGCTGTAAGCTATATACTCTACTTTCTTTACTTTCCCTACCAAACCTTACTAACTTAAGTTTATAAATTAAATAATAATAATATAATGCAGAGTTACAGAGAGTTATGTTTACTGTAAGTTTTTATATTACATTTTAATTTGCTGAATATGGCAATACAGGTGTATGTCAAACGAGTTCAGTACTACTACTGTCAGACAATTGAATTGACATCTGTTATGACTTATGATTGACATTGACAATTGACAGCATTTGCATGCGGAAGTTTGGACGCTTTACGCTATTAAACATTTCAATTTTTAAAATTTAATTCAAATTTAATCAATCTGAGATAAGTTGAAATTTTTGTATAAAAGTGAACTACTGGAAATGGCAAAGTTAACAAAAAGCATGTTGCTGAGTTTATTCGTTACAGCAATAAGTTTCAAATCAGGTATGGATGTTTTGGGTTGATACTTAGAAACAACGCCCATAAATATTGTTTTCATTTTTGTTTTATTGTTTTTAGTTGATTCAATTAATTGTTATCAATGTTCCGGGACGGACTCGGACAACCCATTTGAGTGTAATGAGTTTTTAGACAGCGAAAGTACTTTAGTAGCCACAGACTGCGAATCTATTCACGACGCCCAGTTCTGTATTAAACATGTAGGGAGATATGAAGGTGAGAGCCGTAAGAAAACTATTAATAAGGGTTACGGTTCTGTTTAGGAATATAACACAACGTTAACCAAACATGGTGATGTTAATGATTATTTATTGTGATGATTCTCAATAACCACTATTTCCAGTAGTTTCTAACATTAATCTGAGAAAACTGTCATTATTTATTATTCTATCTTACAATTGTTTACGGTCTTATTATTTTAATAAATTTCTAAAATAGTTGATTGTGACATTACTTTACAATATTCATTATAATAACAACTCTATTATTAAGTAACAGTCAAAACTAATCACTAACAATTATCTGCACATTATATTTATACAGGCCATACAATTGACTGTTATCAATGTAACTCATCTTCATCTATGGAATGTGGCGATGGCTTAATGAATTTAGATGGTGGAGCACTGCATCCAGCACCTTGTGATCATGTGTATGGGGCTCGGTTCTGCATTAAACAGATAGGTCTTTACTAACACAAAATTTGCACTGTTGTTTAAGACATGCACAGTCCTTTGCACAACTATTCACTCTCACTAAAATAGTACTACTTCCTTAAATCCAATTGATGAATATTTATACCGATAAAATTATGATTAACATATAAAATAAAATACCAAATTATGTTCATACGTAAAGAGGTTTAGCTTGTATAAGCACATTACACCTACTCTGTTCTCAAAATGTTCTTTTCTTCAAAAGTACATCTAGAAAAGTTAGTGTTTTGGCCATTGAGTCGTGTTGTAAAATTGTTTATGGATGGAAAAGAATATTAATTAAATTTCTCTGTGTATCCACTTTACGTGACAGCACTGTGTCTGCAGCTTTGCACTAAATACTAAAACGCTTTATATTATACTAAATTGGTTGAGGTTACCTTCTTGTTGTAAGTATTTAAAAACTACTAAATATTAATGTTATAATAGAGTATACTGCATGTTAATTGAACTTGCTCTTTTGTTTTGTATTTTTATTGTAACAAAAATGTTTTATATTATAATTTAAAAAAATAAACATGATCTGACTTTAAATTTTAAAATATTTTAGGTGGAATAAGCACAAAGAGGTTTTGCTCTTCATTGGACCTTGGAAACTACTGCAATTATGTACAGCAACCAGGAGACAAACTGGAATATAGAACATGTATATACACATGTGGCACAGAGGGATGCAACACAGCTTCCAGCTTGAGAATATCTTCTGTATTTTTGATATCTATTTCCTTCATATTGAAATGTTTATATTTTTAAATATTTTGAATTACTATTTTGTCATGTGATTGTAACATTCCATCCACTACGCTTTAATAGGAAAACAAGTGAATCTCATCCCTATATTTTTAAGGCTTTTCCTGTGTATGACTTTTTAAATTATCTTATTAAGCTAAAATAAATAAAATCTACCTCTGATGCACATCATACTTTAAGGGTGTGTTTCCATTGAGACGAAGACCGTATGCCAACCAATTTGATACATTTTTTCTTTAATCTGCTATGACTATAATCTTACAAATGTACCTATATAATATTTAATTATACCAAAAAAAGACGTGCATGTAGCAGAGTTCACTATGTAATTTTTTTTTAATTGTTGCTTTGGCTCTGTGTTTGTAAATGTTTATATTAAAGTTAAGTGTAAGATGATTTTAACTATCCGTCCAATTTATTATTGATTTAAATTTCTATTTGCTTTTCTGACTTTTGTCAGTTTACTCAACATTTATTTATTTTGAAATAAACGTTTGTACTAAGCTGATTTTCCTTTATTTTAGTAACATCATAATTTAACAATTCATTAGGTCCTATCGCTGGACATTGGCTGGACACACTAGCCAAATGCTAGATTATGGATCTCACTTCAATCTTATACACAACTCTCAATTTTTGTTTATTAATAAAGATAATGCACAATATAATATAGTTTCTTTGCATTGCAGGATTTATAGACTAGTCAAAATTAAACACAATTTGAATGATCAAACATTTATTGAAATTTGTGCTACACAAGCATTATATAAAAATACACAATAAATATCAACGTCGACTTAGCCACGTAACTAAAATATTTAATGCTAATGCAATAATACTTTCTTTTCGAACTTACAATAATCGTTGTTATATTGATAAATGGAATGTATTTCTTCTAAAGATGGCTATTAAGAATTTGTTTATTTACCAATATAATTATAAGATAATCATAATACATTTAACGATAATGTTGAATTTATTGCTCGAAGCAGTCACAATATACCACACCGCAAGGCTAAAGCCTTTCCAACCGGAAGCTTACCGCGTCATGTTTGATTTGTTTTGAAAATAATTAAAAAGCAATTAAGGCGAACTTCTCTAGCACCTATACTTGCAACCCTACAATGATACTTAATGTATGTACACACAGTTCAGGTAAGATTTTTGTACAACTCATTTGCTCTTTTAGAACGGTTTGGCAGTGCCTGTTTCCAAAGTGTAAAACCTATTGATACAAAATATATGTGGTGTTTTAAAACAACTACTGTTTGTGTATGATAATATTGATATACTAAATGCTATAAGAGAAACAAATAATATGTCTTAAATTTATAAAATGTATTACATAATACAATGAACGACACAATAAGAACACGAACAAAATGATCATTATTAAAAAAAATAAACAGGTAACAAAAACAATTGTAAATCAGACTAATAAAATACCTAACGAGAGGTAAACTTAACACTTTGAATAGACTTTACCAAGTGCTTGTCAAAACAGTGCTAACCAAAAGGGACTCCACAAAAATATGTTCAAAAATTTAAAAATTATAGAACCTTGACATCATTGCAAACGATTATTACTGAAGAAAATCAGAAACAATGGACTGTCATGGACATATCACAAGTAAAATTATATTAATAGCAAAAATGTGAAGGCCATTCTTATCAACGATTCTTATTCAAAATATGCTAAGCTATATACTTATAGGCCTAATAGAGTAAACATGTAATACTTATTAGTAAATTAGAATTATTTGTATGCATTTTAAACCACATGCAGGACAAAATAACAAGAAATAGGCCTGGATAAATCATTTCCAAACAGGAATGCTTAAATTTTGATCCCATAATTTACAGTTTAAAAATACATTTAAAAAGAAAGAGAATAGCCTCTATTGTATGTCCTTATAAATATAATTACTAAATTAAATAAGCGGTACAAATGTTAACATACAATTTGAAAACATTGTTTTTTTTTTGTTCTAGCGGTACTATAACACGAGCTATTTGTGACGAAATTGTAAATGGCTTACTTAAAATATAATAACTTAGGCTAGTTGTCTGTGTAATGTTCAGATTCGTATGATTTTAGGTACCGATTTGTAAAGTAGATGCGCCTAAAGGGTCAAGAGACTCGAAAATTCTCGATACACTTTTTTTTTTATTTCTAAACTGCTTATAACACATATTTAAAAGCGCAGTTTATTTTAATTGGGTCTGGTTTTTTTTACTTATAATTAGCAGTCAATAAAGCTAAAACATTTGTTTGAATGTTAATCTCTGGATTTACCAGTCTGATTTGAGAAAATCTTTATGCATTTAATAAGCCAATTCTAAAGAACGGCTATAGTTAATCAAACACACTGAATTGAATTTAGGTGAAGCTGCCAACAACATAACAGATTACACAATACACATCATGACTTGTGACTCGTTTTCAAAACATTTGTGTTGAAAATTTAAGTAATTTCATTACCTACATTACCGCGAACGTAAAAATAACATCGCAAGAACGCACCTCAGTTTTGATCATTATAAGATATCTTGCAGCTTATGAGATCAATAAAAAACATGACCGTATCTAGGAAATGTTTAAGTAAAACATGCAGATAGATATGCAAATGCACCGCATATGCATAAATGCTTAAGACAAATTCATTGTAAGGTTTTTAGGCGAACAAAATGAAAGCGAACTAAGGTCACCAACATAGCTCGCAGAATAAGCAAACTGAAGTGGCAGTGGGCAGGCCACATCGTTCGAAGGACTGACAACCGATGGGGAAGAAAAGTC
>DWQK01004299.1:0-10576 GCA_018231225.1 Noctuana stator
ATGTAGCTATCAGACACAAAAAGAATTTTTCAAATCCGACTTGTAGTTCCAGAGATTAACGCGTTCAAACAAACAAAGAAACTCTTTAGCTTTATATACTCGTATTAGTATAGATAATGTTTATTCAGGAAGCACGTATTAATAATGAGGAAGCACAAAATCTGCAAAATGGATGGAGGGTTAAGAAATTTAACTTTGTTTAAGTAACCACATCTTTTTCGGCACGAAATGATCCTCAATAAATATTTGAGAAAAGTTATATTTAAACAATTTGTTGACAAAGTCATGAACATTTTTGACTCTCATAAAGTCAGAAAACGCTGGTAAATATTGAACAGGATGTGGCCTAATATATTCGTGGTCATTTTTAGCATGTTGATTGTATTTAACTATTTGTACCTATTTAGTTTACCAAGAACCATGCCGCATATCGGTCGGTCAACTCAACAACACACGTCGGCGCCGCGCTGTAGTACAATCAGAGGTCATCATTATGTCAAAACAATTATTTTGGAAAGGAAGTAGCCATGGCCAGTGTTGTGTTGGAATTTAGGGGCTGTTCTTATATCGGTATACCTGATTTTAATAATAATATCAATAGAGCTCAAAAATAATAGCTTCGCTTCGAGCACCTAATGTTGGTAAATAAATGTGAACAATAAAATAATAATGACTATGCACATGCACTATCCCATATGGGTGTGCTATGATGCATAGATCATTATTATTCGACGATTCTATTTACAAACTAACGAACATGCGTTATAATAAAAAATAAGAATGTGATGAATGGGTCACAAATCCAGTTATACTTAATATTAATATCACGTAAGGACCAAGGAAGAAATCGTGTGAAATAATTCTACATATTTATTTCAAAAATAAAATACAAAGCGAATTTCGTAAAATAAACACAGACTTAAATTATTTTATTTATTTAAAGAACACTAGGATAATAATTTCATGCTAAATGAATTTTATGCCAGTCAATATTATGATACGCGAATGCAGGATATAAAAACATAATTCTGCACAAAGGAATATTTGACTTCTTAGGTTAATTAGGTAGTGTTTTGTTTGTTAATGGATTTGCTCTTTTCCGCATAGATGAATGCCAAACAGTATAAGATGTGTGCATAATTATAAGTACTTACTTATGATATACTATACATATTATCTAGGTATATATTTTTTTTAACACGGTTTTAAATTAATTATTAATTTCACATGAAATTTCTATTGTGGCTCAATCTCATTGCTTTTCTCTCATGATTAAAAGAGAAAACATAGTTAGGTAAGAAGAATAATTATTTATATGGTTGCTTTTTCGTATGTCGCTTTTAAAATATATTTATCTAAATACACTAAAGTTTTAACGATAACACTGTTCATAGATGATAAAATTTTCACTTATGAATTATGATGTAGGACGAAGGGCAGCTGTAATCATTTAAAATTATAAGATAGTGGTAGATACTGATGAGCCATGTTAGTAAGCTAGCCAAGGACGCTTGTAATGAGCAAAAATTCGGCGGAATTATTCAGTGGCATCATTACATTCGCCCCAGTCTCCATCAGCTTGCTTTTAAGATTTGACACAAACTAACATACGTAATTACAGACATTAGGTACATAAAACACGGCAAACATAAGTTTGTTAAAACTTAGCCGTTGGTACATGCACAGTTTGGTGTTAAAATTCACATGGTAAAACTACACAAAGTAATTAGACAAGCTAGGTTTATTGTCGGTAGCCAGACGATGTATCTATGGATGATTAAATCTCTGTCAATAATAATATTGTTGATAGAATTAGCAGTTTGTTTCCTATATATTGTTAAGTTAAAGACAAAGGTGGTATTAGATACCTTAGTCCCCAAGTTCAAATACCTGGCATTGTCCGTGACACATAAATTGCTATCTGTTTCTTGACAAAGGCGCTAACCAATGCCTTTGACTGAAGAGAAAGAATCCTGATATGCATACAAATTAACTGAGTTTACCGTTTGCCGAATGTGATTAATGTATCTATTGATATTCAATCGTAGGTACGTTCTAAAGGAAATTCCATGCACATTGTGGCTTACGTTAAAATGACTGAAGGAGTGAATGTCCGATGTCTTTCTGCGCAACAAAGAAATTTAGGTAGGTATCTAACTAAAATTATATTTCGAGGATTTTGCCTAAAAAAATTTGGTTTATCATCAACGGTTAACATTAGGTAAATAACGTCACACCATGTTACTATAGTAACAACCGGTAGAAATTCTAAATACCGATATACCTAATGGGTAGTTGATATACCTATTATAAAGTTTATCCCCATAATATCGTCGTCGTATTAAATGACGCAAAATGTCTACTTAGTAATTATACTTTCACTTTCTGACTTGTAGCGTTTACTTTCTCTTAGTATCTATCTTAAATACTTTTGCTTGTAATAATACTTTGCGCTTACCATTTGTCACTATATTTATTTGGACCGCTTTATAATTTAGCATAGAAAAGTGCATCGCAGAGTAACACAGGACAGAAAAACAATCAAGACAAAAATTATACACTTCTGATACTTTTTGCTGCAGACAACATTGTATTCAGATTATGGTGCAAGCGCAGACTCCCATAATTATGAGTATGTTGAAGATTATCTGACATATTACTCATTGTTAATAATACATAGGTATAATGAAAATAAGCACTAAGTATAAACTATAGTATAACGCTGTTTTCTCTTGAGTACCTACCTGCCTTTCGGTCAATTTTATTCTAACACTGAAATATTTACCTACAAGTATAAATTTTTATGTTTCTTATCACATATATAGAATAAATAAGTAAGTATCTATTTCATAAATTAACAACATAGTCTAAAGCTGATTTGAGTGATTTAATCTTTAAATTTAAAAAAAGATGAACACAACAAAATCAAGACGTTTCATTTTACAAAATTGCACTATAATTTATTCTATTAATTCCTCCGGTTTAATACTTGTCAATATTCCTCATCCATGAAATTCCTTACATAAGTTGTACATAAATTGTAAAACGTCGTAAAAATACCTTATCACGTTTCTCACCTTCTTGTAAATTATCACATAGCAATTCAATCCCAATAAATATGAGTTGTCAATAATCAATAATTGTTATTAAGATAGGTAAGATTGACTAGGTCATATAAGATTGACCAGGTTACAGTATACATTCCAACATTAAAATCTACAGCAGTCCGGTGGGAAAACTAAAAAATAATTAGGGACTGCTTGTGTAGGAGACTCCCTATTTCCTGAAATTATTTTTAGTACTGAAGTAAAGTTCACACAGATAATGCAAAATATGTACCAAAGTAGTTAGGTAGTAAGTAGGAAAATTTTAATAAATAAGAGTGCTAAAAGTTACTCGTAAGTGCCAAGTTGTAAATACCTACCTATTACACAATGCGTCTGGGGTAGCGACCATACGTCGCAGCTTCCACCTTCTTTTGAATTCAACTTCGAACTCTACTAAATCTATAGATATCTATTTGCAGTGTTGGGGCACTAGGCTCTGCAGTATCAAAAAATCCTTTTACACGTTGTTAAACAACAAAGTGCTTCATAAGTGTCATCTACACTACCTCTATTTATTACTAACATAACTGTTATCATCAATAACAGTACCTAGTACCTACCTACTTAAGCAGTAGTAGGTACGGACAAATATGGAGAAATTAATGGCAGCCTTTTCAAAGCATAATGCGGCTAATATCATTGAATCTTCATTGTGGCAAGCAAACGGGGCCTTGGGTGTCGGCTCTATGTCACAATAATGTGTATGTAATAATGACACACTTGTGCACAGATTAAAGATGCTAGTAGCACGAACCTAATAATTTTACTTCAAACGCAGCAATATATACCACTGATCGCCTAAACGTACCTATGTAGGTTTACATATGTACAATGTACATGTACTGTATGTATAATAATTATCTAATAATTTATATACGATTCTTCCTAAATATAAAATGTATTTCCACTTTATAACTTCTCTTTATATCAACTTTATAAAATATCAACATTTGCTACAAAGGTAAATTAAAAAACTATACTGTACCTACGTCTTCCAAAACTTTTTGTTTTTAAACTAAGTAATTTCACAAAGTGTATTTAGAATAGCACTAAACAAAAAAGATGTGTCTAATTGAGAGAACCTATGAGTTTTCTGAAGTAAAAACACACTAATTTAAACATCTTTAAAATTTTGTTGTCACGATTACGATGATGACTGTGATGATGACGGTGTCACAAATTTTGTTACTCTGACAAAAAATCGTAGTCCTTAATGTCCTCTGACTCCAGATCATCAATAGGTAGGTAGACTTAAACAAACAAACATTTGTTTGTTAACATTATTTACTGTTCATTGTAAGTGTAGTGTCTGGTAGTTATGTCTGATTTCTGATATAGTTATGAGCGGGTGGTGTCAACTATGACATAATTTTGAGAAAAAAAAATTGTGAGGCTAAAGCCGAAAAAGCTGCACACGTGGTGATTTAAAACGATTAAAGAACACCTACGTAAATAGGTATCAGAAGGTTATTAGATGGTTATTAGTTTAAAAATGTGATTATTCTATTTTAGTAACATTTGTGAAAGGTCGTTCAAATATTTATAATACCTACAGGGTAAGCTGATTGAGCCAGTAGGCCAGTAGCAAGCGAACCATAGAATCCTACCTCATTGTAGCCATCCATGTTGCGTCAAGCTTTATTTCGTAATCGTTTAGTTCTACCGAGAGCGAGCGGCCGCAAGTGCCACAATATCTTTCATAATAAATGATCGCAACTCTATAGAGACGAGAAATAGCGAAGAAAATTATAATAAAACCTAAATGCATGGCGCATGGCGTGCTGATTTGAGAGAACTATTTAAAATACATGTAATAAATGAGATACGAGTATATTACACAGACGCTTTATGAGGAATAATTAATGCATTATTTTTGTATAGCTTTTACTTAACTTATTTATATCAAAGATAAAAATGTAAGAAAATAGCTAAAAAAATGAGATTTCTTTGTTATTAAGTGGAATATCTATCGTGGTAGGTTGTAGTAATAATTTCCAATAATAACGATACAATTCATTCTGTTCGTTGTTGACATGAAAATCCGGAAGTTTCAGCGCTTTCTCAACATGGAATTATGTACTGAGATTGAAAAGATAACATTATTTATAGTCCATACTAACAAGATTGCAAAATTAAACCTGACTAAAATGGTAAGAAATAGTTGAAATTATTGAAAAATAACTTAGTTTTTCATTCTTTAAATTACTTTAATATACTTATGCTAATTATAAGATGAATTATATGAGAACAAACTTGAGTGTGGGGCTTACGAGTAGCCAGTTACCCACTTAGGCCATCGACACTATAAGACTGGACCAATACCTATATTGTATTTCCCAAAACCAATCGTTCTCTGTTAAAAATCCTATATTTATTTGCCTTATTCTGTGATTTAATGAACCAATCTTTTCTTCAACTTGGTTATAGTTAAGCACTGCTGAGCAGCAGATTATATTACTAAGCATGTAAAACATTTAAATTAAGTTTTGACTGACTTCAAAAAAGGAGAAGTGTTCTCAATTCGACCGTAGACGTATATATTCTTTTTTTTAAGTTATAAACTTGTAATAGCCGTTAATTAAGCGGGAAGTTCTACCAAGTCACGAGTCATTAAATAAATAGTTGAGTATGCCAATATGAATATATATACCGAATGGTAATATTATTTTATTTTATTCTTAAATATAATTAAAAAAATATTCTCTGTTCTTGTTCATGACTATTTATATACGAGTAAATAGGTAGCGTGAAGCGCGCATAGCCCCGCTGGTAGTGTGGATCGCAAGCGATCACATTGTTAAGCAACGTCGGGCGCGGCCGGTACTCGGATGGGTCACCGCTAATGGCAAATTTCTTGCACGGTGCTTCGGAGGGCATGTTAAGCCGTCGGTCCCGGTTGTTATCGACAAATAACAGTCGACCTGGTCGGAGGCCCTTTGGGAGATTTGACAACATCCGGTACGGGTTGGCTACTAACCCGTATCTCCACTAATCCGCATTAGAGCAGCGTGGTGGTGTATGTGCCCAGCAGTGGGACATAAAAAAGGGTTGGAGGCACGATCAGCGGTTTAGGTTAAGCTTTTTACATGTACCTATATATTAGTATTGCCTGTATTCCAAACCTCAAACCAACAAGATAATCCTCATCTACCTTGCTTCGTAATCAGAGAGCAATCATACGAGTACCATGATTCTCCAATTACGAGCAATTCCCCCTGTTATTAGCAACATAATTACCTTCTTGACCTTTATTCTATATTACTTTAGTAATAAGCAAAAGGAATGTATAAATAACCTCAGTCCTCATTCATAGAAAAATTGCATACGGCGGCATAATTTGCATTGGATTTTTTTATTCATAATAAGGTATACACATTACATTTGTTTATGTGTATACACTCGATACCTCTAAGGTAAGCTGGGAGAAAAAAGCCAACGGGAAAAAACTCTCGGCACTCATTTAAAATCAAGATGAATGTCTTAGAAGATATTACAGAATTAAAATAGGTCGCGAACAAGGGGAAATAAGGGTGGAAAAGTTTGGGAAACGCTTGTCCTAGCATATCACGCAGACGAAGTCGTGGACATAAGCTAGTTTATGATACTTGCATAAAGGTTTTAATGGATAAAAGAAATACAAGTTAAAAGGTTCATCTGTCGCAAAATTCTTAACCTTTATGTACTGCGTTCACGTACAGCCAGTTCATTCCTTTCAGAGCTATATTTTTTAACGACAGATGCACACAGTCTGCTATATTCTGCTATACAGACTGGCTATATAATTGCATCTCGCGTTACGAAAATAATGACTTCAAATTTGTCCATGGCACCCACGACACAGGGAATTCTAGAGTGGTGCAGTGGTTACCACGCCAGTCCACAATTCGAAAGGTCTCGGGTTCGATCCCCGGCGGCAAACGAAAAAATACAGTCGAATTGAGAACCACCTCCTTTTTTTGAAGTTGAAAATAATATAAAATAATAGTGTTCTTTTCCGATACTCATTACTTACTTACTTACTCTTACTCCGATGGCTCAGCGACCCGATAATAATAATACCAGATACTCATTACTTACTTACCTACTCTTACTCCGATGGCTCAGCGACCCGATAATAATAATACCCGATACTCATTACTTACTTACCTACTCTTACTCCGATGGCTCAGCGACCCGATAATAATAATACCCGACACTCATTACTTACTTACCTACTCTTACTCCGATGGCTCAGCGACCCGATAATAATAATACCCGACAATCATTAGGTTTATATTTTTTCTGTTTATTTTTTTCTCTTTCTTATGGTTTGTTTGTGTTGTTTTTAAAATTTTTTTAATAACTTATTATTTATTTAATAATTTTTTTATTCTCTCTCTTTAAAAATACATATAGGACTTTGTATGTTTACCGGAATAATTGTATTTTTCTTCCTTTCTTCCTTCCTTTATTAAAATTTTTAAACCTCGTCGATCTCCTAATTCAGTTAGTGCCGACCCCTGGGAAACGGATTTCAGTCAGATTAAAAAATTAATTGTGCGAATATCGAATTAATATCGAACCCACCGGCATGGTATACCAAAATTCAACTACTCGGCTATCACTGTTTTAAATTCATTTACCGCGCTCTAATTATGCAAGCGGGGACATAAACGTAATCGAGATTATACCGAGAGTTGTACAATATCCGTTATCGTTGGACGGAGTCGAATCTGGGGGTCAATTCTCAACACAGAGCAGTTTCGTTCGAAGTTTCGTGCGGGATAAGTCTAACTTGGTATCTAAGGGCGTCCATTTTTGCAGACATGCTGATCAATTTAGAAAAATTATCGGCAATTTCTCAGTTAAAAATCTGATTTAGTTGACAAATTTTTTTTTAGTTATTCCTTCTCCAATATTAATTGTTCTCAATACTAACAAATATCTGGTAGCTAAATTTATAAGCCTTTTACATATTGTGTTCACGTAATAATTAAAGTAAGTAAACACTTCTTGTCCGCTAATCCGTATTAGAGCAGCGTGGTGGAGTATGCTCCAGTCCTTCCCCGGTTGTGGGGAGAGACCCGTGCCTAGCAGTGGGACTTAAAAAGGGTTGAAGGCAAACACTTCTTGAGAAACTCACAACATCCGAAAATTAGTTTACTGTGTCAAAGAGTAGGCCTCTCGAACGGATACGGTTTTTCTATCGAATCAGATTGGAAAATCAATTGGAGCGATGAATGTAATTATCGGCTTCGTTTAACGAATGTTGCCATCATTCGGTCACTGGTTTCTTAATAAAGCACGGGAGAAAAGTCAATCTGACACTTTAGTAACCGTTTATTGGCTTTTTGGTTCGATTTTTAGTACATATCATAGATTTTTTGATTTTTTTCATTTTTGTAACCATGCCAAAGTCAATTGTTATATTAATTATTCGAACGATTTTGATTGCGTCTGTATAAAATTCAAATATTATATTTCACTAGCTGTGCCCCGCGATTTTCAAACAAACAAACAAACAAACGAACTCTTTAGCTTTATATATTAGTATAGATAAGATATAATTTCTACTTATGTACTTAGTTAGTGTGCTTTTCTAAATAATGTATAATCTAATACCTTTAAACGAGCAATTCTTGTATACATTTACTCGTATACGTACATATAATCTGAATTTCGGAAACGGCTCTAACGAATTTTCATGAAATTTAGTATGCAGGGAGTTTTGGGGGCGATAAATCGGTCTAGCTAGGTTTCGTTTTTGGAAAATCGTTTTACCCGTGTTTTCAGACAATGCAAAACTGCTAAATATCTATGGCTTATAGTTTGCTCTTTATGTTGTAAATGAGCTGCCTGTTTTACATTGCCCGTTGTTGTAGCGATGAAATAATATAGAAAAGAAATTATATATTATATAATAATAATGTATATGATCATAATAGATAATATGATGTCAGTTCAATTCATTCGATTTACCAAAAAAATTACCTAGCTAAGCCTCTTCATCCGGTTACTAATAGAATTATGAAAGAATATTTAATTCTAAAATTCTTTTATATTAATATTTTATTAAATTATTTCATTATGCGCTGCCCTGTTGGTAGTGTGGATCGCAAGCGATCACATTGGAGAGAGACCCGTGCCCAGAAGTGAGACATAAAAAAAGGGTTGAACGCCAAATTCTTTTCAAAATGTCGCTGAGTTAAAAATTTCTCGGTCCCAGTTTTTGTCTGCTATCAGTAATAAAACCGTCAATAAAACTGAATCGAGGGCAGCTGAGGCCACAATCCATAAATAGTCTTGGACATAATTGATCCATCGAAACGCGAGGTGACACCTGCGCGGAAACTAAATGTTTATTAATAAAGACAATTATCGTCCACAATTATTGGTACTTTCAAGGCTTAAGTTTTATGAATCTTAATCAGTTTAATACTAAACGATTTCAACTGCGTTAAGAATTGCAATGTAACGCTTCATAGCCTTATAGCTTTCGATAAATTAACTATCTTTACTAAAAGAATTTTTCAAATCGGTCCAGTAGTTCCTTAGATTAGCGTGTTCAAGCAAACAGATGAACAAACTCTTCAACTTTATATATTACTCGTAGTATAGGATATAGATTTCTACCACAAACCTTTTAAAAATTAACACATTGTTTTTCAAAAAGTAATATGTTCTGACTCTAACTAATTAGACAACCCTAATTAGGAACATACTCGTAAATGAAACGTAATTAGAATAGGCTGCGTTAGATAAAATTACTTTCCAGAATTTGCTGTTCAGAAAACATTGCTATAAAATTCACATATTTCACAACTTTTAGCCAGTTTCCTGCCATAAACTGACGTATCTCTCACCCCGATAGATTGTAAACTAACAGTTTTATCAATTGGACTGTGACATACACATTGTATAATATAGGTACATATAGATAATGTTACGGAGAATTTTAGCACATACTCGTAGCCTACTGTGTGAATGTTGCGAAAAATAAGGTCTAGGCTGAATGCTAAAAGCGTGTGAACTTTGCCTCTATTGACCATCAAAGGCCAGACTGCCCCAATTATATAGGTAGGTACAGTCTACTAATTAAAGTAGTACTTAAGTAGATACTCGGATCCTTATTGTGTTGTGTTTCATGAATTTCAACTTGCAGACTCCCACAGCATTGTTTGCAATTGCAATTTTATGCTAAATTTTATCTATATGCATTGAATTTTAGTTGAAAAAACATACCTACAACTAACAAAGGTTAAACATAAATGATTATCGATCGATATATTATCGTAAAATCTAATTATAGTGTATTCGTTTTTTTGTGTTCTTGAAAGATGTCTAACCTATTTACCATTATAACTCACTAGCTGTGCCACTCGGTTTCACCCGCGTTAAGAATTGTGACATAACGCTTGATAGCCTATAACCTTCCCCATTAATGTAGCTATCAGACACAAAAAGAATTTTTCAAATCCGACTTGTAGTTC
>DWQK01004300.1:0-10575 GCA_018231225.1 Noctuana stator
AGTCCAACCTGAAATTGGAGAAAAGTCCTATCTGATACCATTACGTGGAGGCGTCGCCACTCATGAGGACTGAGATAGTGTGTTTGGCATCCACGCTCCCCAACTATGACATACGAGTAAGAACCTGCGGGTTATGGGGCGGCGGGTAACGTCAACAAAATAGGAACGAAAAGTCAATGTCAAACTGAGGACAAACACTATTTATATCCATTTAATTTGATCTCTACTTAGTTTGAATTTCGAATGTGTCGTACCTCTTATCATTACCTCCATCGAACACACTCAAGCGAACCACAACAACTTGCCTCAAACATGTTCCACCCTCTCTCGAACTTCGAGGCAAGTACTCGCTAATCCCGGGGATATTATTTGATTATCCCCTTACCCCGGGCGGTGAGCCTGATTGATTCTATTCACGACATTCATATAACAGTACACACATGGAGCCTACATAATGATCACATATTTATTATGCCATAGACAAAGCGATACGCAGGGACAAGAGTAATTCGTTTTTCAAACGATTTCATAATAGGGAGGAGGTTGTATATACGACTGTTTTTTATGTTTGTTACCTCATAACTCGAAACTGGGTGAATCGATCGGAATGATTCTTTTTTTATTTGAAAGCTGATGCTTCCTGTTCGGTTCCATTTCAATTTGGTGCAGTTCTAACAACGGCATCCATGAGAAAATGTTTTTGTTATTTATATTATTATAAAAATTTCTTCTTCTAGTCCACCCAATGGATGGATAAGTTATTCAAATTAGAATCTAGTACTACTTAGATTTGTCAGCTGTTTGACCAAAACTAGCCATCATATCAACCTCTTTATCTTCAAATACTGTCTGTTTTGCTACAGGTATATATGAACTTACTGGTACATAGTATATAATAATATGTATGTAATCGAGCGTAATGTTTATCCAAGGATCGAGAGGGCCAGTCGCGCTACAGAGCGTAATTAATGGGCCGCCATTTCGCCGAGCGCGTGAAGCTTACAAGTTGGTAGATAGTTTCCAATCTAACATGTTCAACTGAATTATATTACATGATTATAATAAAGCTCCAGGCTATCCTCCGTTGTGGGGAAAGACCCGTGCTCAGGGATGCCCAGCGATGCCCAACAGTGCCCAGCGGTGTGCCGAATAAGGCTCGTAGCAACAAATATACAAGTAGATATACTAGATATATTACGTTCCCGATGGAGAAGATAAATGTGTCTGAATATATAAAAAATACCCTCTTCAACCGACAGCAAATTTATAGTATTTCGTAAGAGAGGTGTTCTGAGGTTGCCGGAGGGCATTCTGAATAAGAAGATGAGGCCGACTCAATCTCAGATAGGACTGCGATGCCATGGGTTGCAGAGACCACTTACAATCTTGTTTACTACTTCATTTCTATACGGAGAGTCCAAAAAACAATATTATTTGCAAAAATATGGCTTATAATAACATGTAGATTAGATCATATTTATCTTTACAGGTGTAAAAATTAATTAAATGCTACTTGTAAAATAACAATAATATTAAACTGAATGCTGCAATAATATCGAATTGTAATTCCAAACTACTATAGTGTGCAAGTCTTATTCTTAGCTAATACGTAGTTCTATACCGTTCATTATTGAGATCGGTTAATTAATGGAATTATTTGCAGTAATAGAAACTCATGTGCTTCTCTAACGCAAGGAAGGACATTCTTGTATTGATGAGCTATATTCTTATCCTTTTCACGTTGTTCTTTTCTATCAGGTTGTGGCCCTGGTCAATTATCTGATACTTCCCTGATCTCTCTTATCTGCTTGATTACCATCAGCATCATCGTAAACCTCATTCCACGTGGAAAACGGGAAACGTCAGTTTGTCGAAACCCCGCGCGTAACGAAGCTTCGAGTAAGCCTTCCTAAATCTACAAATAGGTCTGTTGGTGTTGGTTTAGGTTCGTTAGTTCGTTCGTTAGTAGATGTCCTTCGAGATCCTTCGATTTTGCACGTGTCAACGCGATTTGTTTACGTTTGTACTTACCTATATATGTCAGTACTTTTCTACATTATGTAATACCGGGCCCAATTTTTATACTCACTACATCGACCAGTAGCGCTTCTAATGAATATGGCGAAAAATAACACTGGGTCGTAATTCATTGACAAGTGACATAGAAAAAAAAAATTAAAAAGCCTTTCATATAAACAGAAAGGTACATTATGCTGTCGTAACCCAGTTTCAAACTTAGTGGTACATAAACTGTCATTTGTCATGTTTTTAACTTTTTAAACAATTTACCGGCAACTCCGCGCTGAAGCTGGCCATCTGCTCCTGTACATGAAATTAATTACGTAGAGAATGGAGCCAACCATATTTCACGAAACTTCTTACTGTTTTCTGTATAATATGTTCTGTTAAAGGACTGTTATCAGTCGTATGTAAGTAAAATACTACGATATTACCAAGTCCCTGATAATCAGAATCTTATCTGAGACTATCCCGCGACATTGTCCGCGTGCAATTCATAATTAATTTGACCAAGGCATCACGTTGTTCCATATAAACTTTGCCCGTGTTTATCATCCCCTTAGGGGTAAAACTTTGGAAAATCCTTTCTTGTCGGATGCCTACGTCATAGGAAAAACAAACTATCCAAGTTTCGTCTCTACGATCAGCTGTTAGATCAGTAGGTACGTTGATCCGTCAATCAGTCATTCAGAACAAAGAAATTTATTTTATCTGAGATAGTACGTAAATAAATAAATGAATAAATAACGCTTCACACTCACAGCCCCACACTAGGATTTCCCTTTGTCGTGGGTGCCATGGACACATACACTAACACCCAAACCAAGAACAGAAATCCAAACTTATCATTTAAGTTTCTGCCCCGGAGATCGAATCCGGAATCCTTTGATTGGTGGACTGGCGTGGTAACCCACTACACCACTAAATATCCTACCTACCGACCTTTATACAAGTAGAATTCGACCCTCTGACCTCAAACGATCGCATACAATCAGTTATTGAAGATTGGGGTCAGTTGCCAATCACGACGGATCACCTAACGACTTATGCAGGGGACGGATTATGTGTGGTTTCCGGGAATATTAAGTAGGTTTGAGCAAACGATCATGCACGCCACTTGGTGTTAAGTGGTTTTTGGGATGAACATAGAACTATTTTTTCTCCCATTTGTTTTAGTTTTTCCAGGATTTTCCAATTTTTAATTCTCTTTAGTCCCCATTTTTGAGCTCATGCAGACGATGTCGCGGTCTTAAGCTAGTATTGATAAATTTTTATCGTTCTTCGGTAGCTCGCAATTAACAATGTTAACCCCGTTTGATTCGGCGTTAATGAATGTTGGCCGAATCAAAGCTCAAAAGGCCGACAATTCAAAGCTAGCGGAATGGTTGCGCTGCTCGCTTGCAATAGGTACATTTTGTTCGAGCGAGTGAACGTTATGGTGCGGATGTGTTACGCTTCAATTTGGGTTTCAATAGCTATGTTTTGTGACGTTGACAAATTTTGTTTCTATTGTATCACCGTAACCCTAATATTTTATTTAATAATACTGTACGTACTCGTATGTATTTCGTTTAATCGTTTAATAATATTTTTTTCAATGTTTTTTGTCATTTTGCCCTTTTTTGTTTGCATTAGTAATAACTTACAATGATATGGAAGTAAGTAGAAATGGTATGGAATAGTATGGAATGTAGGGAATGCAATCCCGAAAGATCTCGTTAGATCTCGAAACACAAATTGAACAAGATTGAGCGCGACGGTAAAGCGCGCATCGCCCCGGCGCTGCTAGTGCACAACGCAAGCGATTTCACTGTTAAGCAACCTCGGACTCGGACTGTACTTAGATGGGTGACTGCTAGCGGCAAATTTCATTCACGCTTCGGAGGGCACGTTAAGCTGCCAGACCCGGCTATCATCAATAGATAACAGTCGTCAAAGCTAGTCAGAGGCCTTTTGGACGGTTTGACATCCATAATTGCAATATTAATCGCAGTTTCCCTAACTACTGTTCAGTATTGAGTTCATTAATGTCGTTAAAACATTGAACAACTCTGACCCTATTACCCAGTCGAACGCGTGACGACGAACAAAATAAATAATGAGATACTTGTAAAATAATAATGGTTCTGATAATGATATTGGCTTCTATTATAACTTCATAAAAGAAATATAACTAACATAAAAGACTTCTATTATAATATTTCGATAAGTTAATTACAGGCAGAAAAAGAATTGACTAAAAAAACTCTTTGTTACAATTAACCCTAATTTTATCAATAAAATGCTATTAATCTAATTGAATACGTGGCCCTAATTTAGATATTCTGGTATATGATGTTCAATGTTAGACATTTTACCGACTTCAAAAAAAAAGGTTCTAAGGTTGGCTGTCAGCTAACAGTCAAACCTAGGTGGTAGAGGATTCTATTTTGTTTTAGCAAAGCATTGATAGCGAAGGTCTACGAGCGTACATTCACAGATGTAGGAGGTGAGTTCAATCATCGAGAACACATTTGTAAGCGCCGATTTTCAATCAAAGCGTGAACGATCCAAGTTTTAATCAACGAACCTTTGTCAAACGTTTACTTTGACACTAAACTGCGTAGATTGAATGAATTTACATCACTCGTATGTAACATACATTTTACGAGTAACATTGCATTTTTAACATTAAAGAATGATTAAACATAATTATATAAATACAGTTCTAAGTGGTAACTCGGTCAATCGGTCACTCCAACCACAGATTGTATGAAAACTCCATATAGTAATTAGAGGTATCCGAGTTATTTTGTACTAGCAGAGTCACGCGGTTTCACCCGCTTTAAGAATTGTGACGTAACGCTTGATAGCCTATAACCTTCTTCTTTAATGAAGCTATCAGACACAAAAAGAATTTTTCAAATCCGACTTGTAGTTCCAGAGATTAGAGCGATCAAACAAACAAACTCTTCAGCTTTATATATTGGTATAGATAATATTATATTTGTTACTATTTTAGAGGTCTGCGATAATTTTAGTTAAGTCTACCAGCATTAAGACCATTTTTATTAAAACAACAATAAAATCAGGACAAAGGCGTCTGCAAGTAAGGATTTTTCAAAATTCAACTCTTTAAGATAAGTTGATGAAAATTTTTAATTTTGTCTTCTCTGAAACCAGAGACACGAAACTTAATAACTCTGTAGATAGATAAAGTTACGATGGAAGTTTGCTACCAACTAACCTACTAAGGTTTCAACTTCTTGTACTCAATGTCTTTCCTAGTTTTGCGCTAAACAAAACGAAGCCGTGCGCAAACGCCAGTCGAACACTTAAATTGAAACATTTACTGGTATGAACCTTTTTTAACGGAGGCAGGTGTATTAAAAGGTGGCTATTAGACCCTGAATAAATTACTACAGCGTTTGACCCCAAAATTTATCAGATTTTATTATTCAGGCCTGTTTCAAAGAATTTGATATATGGTATTAAGAAGTCTGTAGCTACTGGGGGTGATACCTTATTGTAATGGCATCGACTTACTTGCTTTTTTTATATTTATTACCACATAACTTTCGAGTGCTCGAACGGAATTTGATGATTCATTTTTATGTGAAAGCTGGTGCTTTCCGAATGGTTCTATTTACGTCTGGTCCAATTCTGACAATGGCATCAATGAAAAAATCATATAAGTCTTAAATGAAAAAAATTTGCATCAACTATGTGGTCGGCAATTTTGAAGTCGGTTATAATTATTATTAGCGAGCTATAATTATTAACTTAACTAGTACAAACATGCGACGAAACACAAGTTAAGGTATGAAAATCACAATTTACGCTCCGTATTTCATTTTGCAAAACGAAAACTGTTTTCGCGAACTGCAATAAACGCGTGTAATCCTGAGAAACGCGGCAGTTAAGTTTTATCGTACTAAAGGAGCTTGCACATTATCCGATCCGATAGAGACGCACCCTGATAAACTGTATCCTGATAGCGAGAGACTACGCTACGCTTACAAACGCTAAACGCTCTGAATTTCGACGGTACTGATAAATAGAATTCGCCAGATCTTTTCTTACTTTACTGTATGGTCCTTATCTTTATTTGTTGACGATTTTAGAAAAGAAGATTCTTTATTCATTTGTTTCTTTTTTATATGTTTGTAACCGCGTAACTCCGCACTTATGAACTAATTTGGGTATAATTTTTTATCTCGAAACCTTATGCTTTCAGTTGGGTCCCATAGAAAAATTTTGATGATCTGAAGAAGAGGTCTGGGACTGGACGGACGCGCAAGCATCGTGTTGGATAATGTGAAAGCCTCTTAACACACTTATCTATTTTGGTATTTGTTACTAAAAATTTTTAACTCGAGGCATAATAGCTGTAATTATGTAAACACCCACCGGGGGCGAATGTTATACATAGTTTTGTACCAATATACGAAAACTGACAGACCCTTTTCTACTAAGACCAGAATATAGAAGAAATGTCCGTACAAATATTTATAAGGGAAATTTGTGTTAAAGTAAATGAGGTATAGTTTTTACACTCACAGCCCCACACTAGGATTCCCTGTTTCGTGGGTGCCATGGACACATACGAAGGCAAATACACAAACACCCAGATCGGTGACAGAAATAAATTTCTGCCCCGCCGGTGAACGAATCCGGGTCCATTAGAATGGTGGACTGGCGTGGTAACCACTACACCACACAGGTCATTATGTAATATTGGAGCATCGTTTACGTATTTGCTTTCAATTGTTAAAGCATGAAATAGTTCCCGAAAATCAGAATAAAGTAAAGAGTTTTTCTTCTAAGAAATCAATATTATTCTCTTACATTACGCACATTTGTTACCCCGCTCATAACATATCGTCCAGTTCAACGCCCTCGATATCCGCTACTGAAGTTTTCCAATTCCCTTTATTACATTCATGAGTGCTTGCTTAAAGTATTATTGAGCTCTACTTAGAGTTACCATGAGGGCTTCGCTGTATAAAAGGTTAAGGTAATGAGGGGAATAGTGCGAATAATAATAGAACTTGTGCAGTTCGCCCTGTGAGGGACCACCGCCGCCCTCATAATCTGCCGCTAAGCAATTCTGTTTGGGGATCTGCATGGAGACACTGATTGAGTGATGCACCATTAGAATTTTGGGCGGGATCATCAAAAACTACTCTAAAATCCTTTTCCCTTTCCTTGCCTTAAATATCGCATAATGAGAAATCAAATAACGTTGCCGGAGACATGGACCTACTAAAAGAACAGACTAAATGTCGGTAGGACGTAGTGAAGCACAACAACGACGGCCGCGTCAGAATGTTCCATCCATTTATTTTACGTTTAATGTTTACGAAGATTAAGTTATTTGAGCGTGTATCAATGTATAGAGAGGACTTTGACACAGATATCGTTGCTCTGAAGCCGTCTATAAAATTAACAATAGAGAAATCAATGATGGACCATCGTGGCTCCCTTACAACGCGATTGCAAGCTGACTCGAAGCCCTGGTTTAGTATACGGGATCATTAAACAAGATGGCGGCGCGGCTCGCGTATTTCCATTTGTGACTAAAAGCTTTTAACGCGGGTCCAAAAGTCGTTCGTCTTTATTTTTGTTGGTGGGCGGTAATGTTGTTTGAATCGTTACGAACGTAACGTAACGTTTAAAATTCCTCAAAATTCAAAGCAAAATTTCAATATCGCACAAATTCCTCACAGCAGAAACGAAAGAAAAAAAGATTTTGTATCAATTTTTAAATTTTTGTGATGATTTATATTTGAAAATGGTTTGTATCTGTTAGTCGCTTTTTACTTGGTACAATTCCCCAGATTTCCCCACAATTAGGTTAAGTTCCCTGAATTCAGGGATGTCCCCACAAATCGGCAGCGCTGGATGGCAGACGCATCTTGACCAATGGCTATTGGAGCATGATATTTAAAATTATGTCACTGTATCAGGCACATTTGACTGAACACCACGAGGACATAATTATCCATAGTTGGAATCCGAGATGTGTACGCTGTGAATGGATGAAAATAACTTGTGCTGTCAATTTTTATTCCACTGAAAAGTATACTTTAGTTCTTCAAATGCGTTCTAAATGAACATGTCTAACATAACATTGTTATTATTCATTACGTTTCGTACAAAATGTTTCTGAAAACTAGTAGCATCTGTTTGCAGAGCTGGCTGCAGTCTGCAGTCGTGTCGTATCGTGTTACAATGCTAAACAAAAAGAGATGATTTGTTTAAGTGTTTCCAAATTGAGTTATACCAATTACTGAAGTGCCGTCGGTCTCCAATTGGACTTCGAGAATTTTGGAGCGGCGTGCCGAACGCGGCAATAAAGCGTTGTCTAATGCTATGCGATGATATGATAATGCGGGTTACTGAGGGTTAGTTGTTATTGCAACGGCTCGTAATGTAATGGAACTGCACAGATCGTCCTTTTTTTTGTGACGGGAGAGAAACCTCCTGAAGGTACCCGGATACCAGCGAGTGACACCGGGTTACGTATTTTTACCGTTACAACAACCCCCACGGGGGAGGGGCGTCTCCGGGGTCTCCTAAGAACCAGTGACCACCCAGCGCAGAGTCACGTCCCGAGTCGGGGTTAACCAAAAAGTTTGTACTGAAAGTGTGCCTTTCCCTTTTATTCTGTCCTACTGTACTGTGTTCTGCCACGTAAGGTAGATATAATTTTTTATTGTACCTGTACCAGATTATGATAGACCTTTTGAACTACGAAATTAAACCGAATAAAAGCAACAACTAAATATAAGAATATAGCTATAGCACTCCGCTTATCGCTGCTAAAACGCATCCATTCGAATACCTCCCGTCGCTTGATAATGTAATTTGGAGGCTCTTACGCTCCGCTAATATCCATTGAATAAATTAATATCGCTTAATACTGCCCCCGCTTTGTCGAAGCGATTACATTTTAATTAAGGGACATGAATAGAATTCGCATGTCTCCCATATTATTATAATTACGAAGGTAATTTTTATTCGTTCTATATTTTGTAAAAACATCTTTGATATGGTATGGTATGGGCTGTGATGCGGAGGGAAGAAAATCATGTTACGAGAAGAATGTTAGATCTGAATGTATATTTGGTGCTATATCAGGTCAAAGAGTTTTCTACGAGTATACTAATACCCAGTGACCCGATCCTACGGTCAAGGGCTATTTAGGAGGAAACGGATCAAATATAGATAACGGCTGGATCTGTTCGATCCGAACACCATTCACGTGTTATGTGTATTGTTTTGCAATAACTGCTAGGGTTGACGCTTTCAGGTTTTGGAAAATGATGTGGAAGCGTTACGAAAAAAACCGACGTCAAAGTTGTCGCGCACATAGTTAAGAAGACTAATATTATGGTTTTCTCACGGATGCCGCTGTTCTACATAGATATAACTGCTCTCCATATTTTCATTTCAAGTTTAAAGAAAATTTAATAAGGTTAATAAGTAATAACTAAAGTTAAACTAAATACGAGTAAACTAGAAACTTTATGGATAGTTTTAAGCGTCTAAGTTTCCTTAGTTACGGCAGTTAACCTTTGAGAAAAATACCCGCCAGTCTTTGTAAAAATATACTTTATAAATAGATCTGATATCCTTTATGTTAAGTCTTTACATATAAATGGCAGCCCTATTAAAGAGCAAGCCATTTCCAACTAAACCTTAAACACGGGTCGGTGGCTACCTGTTGATGACTTCCAACCCGGTCGCCCTCGACCGACCGAGCCTCCTCAGGGCTCGTTACGAGAACAAGCGGGGATTTCAATGATAATTTTATTGACACCCGTTTTCTGGCTTCAGAAAGCAAAACACGGTAAGGTTTTGTTATCAGAAACACGTAGCAAACAAGCATGCAGGGTCCTTATTCACTAAGCCATTAAAAAAACGTAACGCGGCGCTCGTAATCAATTTATGATTTATCAATTCCACGATTGGCGTGTCACACGTAGTGTATATTATAGGTGGCATGGCGTGTTTCGAATTTACGTTTATAAAACATAAAGGTGCGTTATGACATCACACGTTATTGATAAGGAATCTCGTGTGTTATAGCGAATAAGGCCCAACCAGGTGACATGGTGCTGGATATGCGTCTTCATCATAATTCCATTAGTAGAATTGATCGTACCTCTGGCAACTTTACACCGCACCTTGAGATAGGACTTCTGCCCTATTTGAGTCTGTACGGATGTGTCACAGACACCCTATAGCGTTGCAATGAGCATTTGACAGATTTAAGATAAAATGAAATAAAAGTCTTAACTAAATTAACGATCAAAGTAAACTTGATGTGTAACTTTGAGTGGGATTTTCAGTTGAACTTAAAACATTCTGTCCCTGACGAAGGTTCTTATAATCACTGGCGACTGGAACACACAATTTCCGTTCCACTTATTCCAGCGACTGTACTTTAATTGCTCGGCTCAGCAATTTCCTTCCTGTTTGGGATCAAAGGCGTTTTTTTGCTATCTACGCGCCTATTTACTTGTCTTTAATGTATCTGGAGTTTTAAATCACTTCGAATTTTGAAGGATG